>VDFB02271358.1:1052343956-1052409373 GCA_007258455.2 Sequoia sempervirens | reverse complement strand
CCTCTCCCATAAGCATACATACATGACACACTAGTATACATATACATACAAACATACAAACATATCAACAAACATTCAATAAAGTGGCATTTAACTAAAGGAAGACATAACGCGAGCGCGTTATTTGTTGCTAGTAATGCTCCTTGAAGAGGGAAAATGTCAAAAGCAGAATATAACGCGAGCGCGTTATAACGCGCTCGCGTTATATTTTTCATTGGGAATCCCTCGAGCCTTAGCTTTGGTATTTGCCTTGGAATACCAACCCAAAGGCTTGGAGGGCATTCCCAAAGACCAGAGACGTGTTTTTTCCAAATTCAACAAATTTTCACATAATCGGGTTCGTGCTCACCATCAAGATTGCATCTGGTTCAATATCAAGAAAATCGAACACATGGGTAATGTTAGGTTCTTTATTAGCTTTCCAACGATGTAATTTTTTTCACTTTCTAACAATGTTAAGCCTTTCATCCATAATTTATTTTGTTTGTATGTCCGTTTTTCTTCAAAAAGCAGTGTTTGGTATTTTTTTTGCTATAAATTAACCGTTCATCAAAATTTGAAATAAATTACATTTTTAGAAACTAGACTCCATTCCACAAATTTTAAAAAAAATAAAAAAATAAAAATCTATTACTTTCAAAAAAATTAGGGGGAGCACGGCCAAAATTCTGCTTTTTAGGAAGTGCCCACTTAGAAAATTAATAAAAAATCAAATATTCATTAAAAAATTATCAGAAAAATCCAAATCCTTACTACATACTGTTATCTAACTTGACTTGAGCGATTTTAAAAATACTACAAAAAAGTCCACCGTGCTCGGGTCACACAAGAGTTGCTATGTTATGTTTTTTCTGACAGAATCAACAACAATTTGTGTGTGTCCCTCTTTTGAACCCCTTAATCTCAACCATTTTCAAAATAAATTACTAGTTTAGAAAGTAGACTCAAAGCACTGCGATCCTTGTTTTTGTTCCATCTAAAAATTTTGAGTGTAGCTATCCTCAATTTCACGTCCAAGGTCAGTATTTCCTGATTTCAAAACAAAAGTGGCCACTTAAGCCCCTTTTTTGGGAACCATCTTGGTGCACTTACCCTGAGGCCTAACTCTCAAGGGGATCAAGTAGTGGTGTCTTTGGTTGGTGCATTCAAGGAGAGAATATCTTGTTCCTAAAAGTGGGAAAGAGAGAAGTATGCAGGTGTTGCCCTTTTCCATTGATGTCAAAGGGGGAGAGAGTGAAGCCTAAAAAATATAAGAAAGGGGAAGGGAAAGAAAGAAGACTAAAAAACATAAGAAATGGGGAGAGAGAAAGAAGTATAAAATATAAGAAATATTTGAGGGGGAGAGTTTATTGAGTGTTGGAGACCGAAGTTGCTTTTGTTGTTGATGGTTTTTTAGTAGGTGTTGTCATCAATGAAAAAGAGGGGATTGTTGCACTATGTTGTCATTAGTGTTGTCATTGATCTCAACCTCTAGTGTGGAGTTGATGAGAAGGTGTTTGTAGTGTTGATCAAGTGTTGTAGATGTAACAGGGCCACTTGGATTCCAAGTTCTTTTGAAAAAAAAGTATAAAGAGTGTACAAGGTGTCAAGGATGTATTATATATTGTTTTCCATATTTATTCATGATTTAAGATGTTCCTATGTGGTTTGTATGTGATGATCAATAGTCTTTGAAGGTTTTATATCCAAATTTTTAGGTTTTGGATTGTGTGGCAGTAGAAGATGTGCTTGATAGTGTGTTAGACTGTCTCTGCATTGTGAAGAGAGTTGTCTAGGAGAAATAGAATTACTCTGCATTTCTCTACACTAAAGTTTCTTGTCTTTTGAATTTTAGAATGTGCTAATTATTCTTATATCTATCTTCCCTTAGATGGTTTGGTGTTCAGCTATTCCACAAGCTTGGTTCATGAGTTGTGTCTTAGTGGAAATTTGACTAGTTGCACATGACGATAGCATTTTTAGTTTCATGTGTTTGTACCAATGATTTTGAATATTTTGTTTATTTTGGAATATTCTAGGATATTGTGTGATTTTTCTATGTGGTCCACATGATATTTCTAGACCTATTGAAGTGTGTATGTGGTTGCTTGGTAGTGTTAATGTTGATTTGGCCAACCTGGCTTGTTAGTGATATTTGTGGATGTGATTTGTGGATTGTGGAAGCTTGGTGTAGCATTTCAGTGTAGATTTGGGTCTTTGTTAACCCTTGGTGTGGTTTTACTTCACTTGTTTCCATCATGGAAGTTTTTGGTGTTGACCTTTGGTGGTTGTATGTTTGGCATGCATACATTTTATTGAAGCCAACTTGGAGAATGCTATTTGTGGTTGCAGAAGGTATATATGCAAGGTCAATTGTTGGAGAAGTATGTGATGAGAATAGTGGTGCAAAATGAAGTGTATTAGATTAGGTGTTGTGATATGAGTGCAAGCATGAATGCCTAAGACTACCAAAAGTAGTGAGAAAAAGGTGTCTACATTTTAGTGTGCCTAAAGTTACTAGAGGTAGTGAGCCAAAGGTTGTAGATGGTAAAGATTTTTTGTGGTGGATTCTCCTATTTCTCTAAGGTAGTGAACCTCCTTGTTAAAGTTTCTTTGTAGTCTTATATTTTGGAAGAAGTGATCTTTATGGGCAGTGAACCTTTCTTTCTTTTGTACAATGAGTCCCTTGGGAAACGATCCCTTTTGATAGTGAACCTTTTGTAATCAATGTTGATATTCATATATATGTGA
Organism: Sequoia sempervirens; assembly: GCA_007258455.2. Lineage (NCBI taxonomy): Eukaryota > Viridiplantae > Streptophyta > Pinopsida > Cupressales > Cupressaceae > Sequoia > Sequoia sempervirens. The sequence goes on along the minus strand of VDFB02271358.1, from coordinate 1,052,406,643 downwards.
GTTAATCCTCACCATAGTTTTTCCCTTACTAGGGTTTTCCATGTAAAATTTGGTGTTCTATTATGTATGGTTATGGATGAGTTGATGTTCTATTTGTTTTCTTTCATACTGTTGCTTAATAAGGGTTTCAAGATCAATAAGTTTTTAAAGGTTTTAATGTGCAACTGATTCACCCCCCTCTCAGTTGTGTTGTGTGTCTAACATGGTTGGTTGTGGTCTGTTCATGCTAGGGCTCAAGTCTCCCATTTGTGGCCTCACTAGTTCATAGCACCAATCAAAAGAATGTACCAATCAATATATATTGAGGTAAAAAATATATATCTATATATTTATTGAGGTAAATTTTAAATATTTATATTAAACTATAGTAAACTATCTAGAAAAAATGCTCAAAGCACATATGCGTATGAGCTAGGGAACCATATAAAAATGACACTCAAATCCTAGCTAAAATATAATAATGAAATATTAATATAAGGTGCATCTAAATTATAATTGAATTTGAAAATCCATGTAATTAGAAATATGATATATTAAACCCTCATATACAAGGACAAAACCCTAAGGATGAAACCTAGGGGTGTATTATAAGTTAGGTTTTCTAAAAATATAAGGGAAAATAATACATCTTACATAAATATATTAGATGAATTTATTAAACTATAATGAATAAATAATCTACCTAAAACTAAAGAGTCAAGACTAATAATAAAAATATTAAAATAAATAAAAACAATAGTACTCACAAAGCAAGATTTAATTTTAATTTAATCATGGTTGATGACACCAAGTAATTCACCAATATGCCAAAAAAAAATAGGACTTACTTGAAAAATACCTAGATACTAAGAAACTTTCTATTTGTTACTACGATTCAATTTTATGTGTAGAAAATTTCCCTTCATGAGGGTGAAACTAACCTCCAAAAGTATAGATTTTATCCTTATGTTTAGATGTAAACTTCACTAATTTTGATTTCTAGGACATGTTCACCTATTTTTATATCACATGTTTCTAGAGATAGGCAATATCAAATGACATCATTTAGGATATTTCTAAGGTAAGTGTTTTCTTTTAGTCGAACTTCTATCATCAATTCAATTGTATAGAATAATAATCAAAGACAACAAGTAGATATACAATATATTTGGAGTGTTTATGCAATGTTAATGATGTGCTCTTAGGATGACACAATAAATAAAATATTTATATAATGTTCTTCCTTAGTAATTTCTATATGGGATTATCCTTAAATATTACACTATAGTACACAAGCTAAAAAATCTTATGCTAAAGTCAATTCATAATCACTAGTTTAAGCGAATCAATTTGGGTCTAGATTTAAATTGTAATTATATAAGTTTTAGAGTTCTTACTTGCAAAAACAAAATTGTTCAATTCTATGCCCACAATAATGAATGGATAATCAAGAATAATCCCTAGAGATGTTTATAGTTGAAAACAAATAAAATCCAAGTTATTGTCTAATGTTTACATTGAAACATGCATTATAAACTATTCATTACATTATAAAATATAATCAAAATACACTTAAAAATAAATAAATAAAAATAAGATTTATAATTTCCACCATCAAAATATATAATTAAAAAATGAACTTACACTAAATTGAATTAAATATATAATTATGAAAACAAATATTTTAAAATAAAATAATAATAATTATTATTATTATTAATTATTATATGTAAATATATTTCTCTTTTATCAAAACCACTAACAAAATTTTAGATATGAACTAATTAATAAAAATGAATTCCTACACACTTTTAATTTACATACTATCAAATTTTAAAAATAAAAAATTGTATAAAAATTAATAGTCTATCTTAATAAGGTTTCTCTAAATACCTAGATGTTTATTAAATTCTCTTTTAACAATTTCAACTTTCTACTTTTAGAGAAGAGGTAAGGACTTAGATAATCACCTTTCCTTAAACATCAAAGAGATTAGAAGAAAGGGGTAGAGGTTATATCTATTAAAAAATAAAAAAGATGTTCAAACACATGTCTTATTATAATAAAGAAAAGAATGATTTTTATTTTTTATTTTTTATAACACTTCTTTTTGGCATTGATAAAGGCATAGTTTATGCTTCGTAGGTAAGCTTGGATATTATTTGTAATATAATGTATAATAATAGTGGTAACAAAAGATATATATGTTAGTATGATTTAGGCACCAATTCAAAATGGTTATTAAAAAAAAAAAAAAAGGGAGATTTGAATATTCTAAAATTCAAATTTTGTTAGATGTTATCTCAATATAATAAAAAATTTGCGAATGAAAATATACTAGCATATATATATTTAATAATATATATAAAATACGCCGAGAGATATCCTTCTCAAGGCGCCTATTTTTTAATCAAATTTTCACATAAAAATTGAATAGGCACCTCGAGAAGGATATCTCTTGGCGTATTTTATATATATTATTAAATATATATATGCTAGTAGCAGTCGCGATGCAACATGTAATATCTTAAATAAATTACTTTTATATTTATATATTTTATATTAAATTATTATAATAATTAATATATTATGATATGATAGTATAATATTTGTAATTTAATTTAAAAAAATAATATATATAATTTAATATTTAAATGTTAAGTTAAAATATAAAAATATATTTTAGTATATTTATAATATTATAATAAAAAAATATTCTATCATCAATATGTAGTTAGGATTATTAAAAGAATATTTAGTTAGGATTAGGGTTAGGGTTAATATTAGGATGAGAGACATGGTTTGCATCAAAATCAACTTAGGATTAGGGTTCGGGCTAGCATGAGGATTAGGGTTATAATTAGGTTTAGGGTCAAGTTTAGGGTTAATAGATATAGTTAGGGTTGGGGTAATAATTGGGGCTAAGGTTATCAGGATTAGGGTTAGAGTTATGTTTTGGATCAAGTTTAGGGTTAGGATTATGGTTAGGTTGGGGTTAAGAGATATAGTTAGGGTTAGAAATATAGTTAACATTATGATGAGGGTTAGGGTTCACATCAAAATTAGGGTTAGGGTTAGATTAGGATTAGGATTAGGATTATAGTTATGTTCTCGATCAAGTTTAGGGTTAGGATTATGGTTAGGTTGGGGTTAAGAGATATAGTTAGGTTTAGGATTTAGGTTAGGATTAGGGCTAGAGATATAGTTAAGCTTTTTAAACCCTAACATAAAATGAACACTCATTGAACTCTAACCCTAACCCTAGTTGAACACTTATTATAATTGGACTCTAAAAGTGCTCCTAATTAAACTCTAACCCTAACCCTAGAATTGAACACTTATAATAATTAAACTCTAAAAGTGTTCCAGCTAATTAAACTATAACCCTAATGTAACCTTAACCTAAGCACTAATCCTAATTGAATTATAACCCTAATCCTAATTGAATTCTAACCCTAACTTTGAAGACCATCTTAATCCTAACCCTAACACTAACCCTTACATGCTAATTGAATCCTAACTATAACCCTAACTATAACCCTAACTCTAATTGATCCCCAATCCTAACCCTTTAATTAAGTACTAAACACATGTCTTATTATAATAAAGAAAAGAATAATTTTTTATTTTTTTTTAAAAACACTTATTTTTGGCATTGATAAAGGCATAGTTTATGCTTGGTAGGTAAGCTTGGATATTATTTGTAATATAATGTATAATAATAGTGGTAACAAAATATATATATGTGACTATGATTTAGGCACCAATTCAAAATGGTTATTCAAAATAAAAAAAATAGGGAGATTTGAATATTCTAAAATTCAAATTTTGTTAGATGTTATCTCAATATAATAAAATTTTTGAGAATGAAAATATATAAAGAAAATTTATATGTAATATATGTGGATGAAAATTCACCACCAGCGATTACCACGAAAATTCACCATCAACAATTCACCATGGGAAAATTCACCGCCACCAATTCACCGCCATGAAAATTAAATACCAAAAATTCATGCAATTAATTTTTCGCATTGTGAATTGTCATGGGGGTGAATTTTTCTGTAGTGAATTGTTGGTAGTGAATTTTCTGTCATTGACTTGTTGACGGTGAATTTGTCGTATGCCAATATATGTATATTGAAATTTAATTTAAGTAAAGTCTAATAATAAATATAATTTTATATATTATATAATTTTATATATGAATTTCTTTTACATAATTAAATAAATTTGTTTCTAATAGTACAAAATTTTAATAAAATATCATTTAATTTAAAATAACTAAACAATTAATAAAAAATTACATGTTTTTTTTTTGTTAAAAGTTATGATAATTATGTAAACTTTCTTTTAGATGTGTCATTGTAAAGAATTATTATTTTTAATGTATTAATACATTTATATTAGCACTAGACTTAGGAGGTGCATTACACATTTAGTTGAAATGGAAATATTGGCTCCTTAATAGAAAATATAAGAATTCCACACCTAAACTAGGGTGAAGTACCACGAATCATGATATAATCAAATAGTTATTTAATCAATTTTATTTATAGTACTATTTATGATTAAATTATAATTAATAATTAGTAAATGTGTTTGATATATCAATTTAAAAATCTTACCTATATTTTAAAATGTATAACAAAAAGACTAAGGTTGGATGAGAAGTGAAAGGAGAATAAAATTTGGAAAAAAAGTTAATAGTTGTGAAAAAACGATTACATCTAGTTTTCTTATGAGTAGTTAATTTTTTTTTCACGAATGTTATTTGATAATATTATTGTTTAATGAGATGATATAAGGATCTTTTAAAATATCAAAATTCTAATACAAAGACTATTACAAATAAAGTAATGAAGCCCAACAAATAACAAAGAAATATCTACTAAGGCTACGAAAACAATCCATCTTTCTCAAGGTTGCATAACCCAACAATAAGACGCACAAAATAAACAACAAAAAGATAGCAAGAGGAAACTAATACAAGACAATTTTTTGTTTTCTAAAATAAAATACCCACTTTATAATTCAAAATAAGACCTTGAATTATGGTTCTTAAAAAAAAGTAGTATGAAGCCACTAAACTCCACAGTGTTATGACTATCATCAACAACATCCTTCACTATCTCCAAGTTGTAAATTTCTTTCAGATTAAATTTTCCTCTTTTCACGACCACCCTAGACCTTGAATTATGGTTCTTAAAAAGTAGTATGAAGCCACCAAGCTCCAAAGAGTTATGACTACCATTAGCAACATTCTTCACTATCTCCAAATCTTAAATTTCCTGTAGATTCAATTTCCCTCTTTCGATGACCACCCTTAAGACAATAATTTTCTTCGAGCTTCTAGTTGTACACTTACAAAACTTAAATAAATCTTGCTTGAAATTTGAGATAGGGATGCAAGAGATTCCCAAAATTGATCCAAAGAATATATGATGATTTCCTCTTCTTTCATCAATATAATATATTGCAACTTCTATTTCAAAAATTTCACCTCCAAATCATGAATACTTCCTTTTACTTATGTTACTAGTAGTAGAAAGCACACCAAAAGAAAGCTATAGAAAATCTTTAGAAATAATTACTTCTTCCAAGATTGACACCTCCATTTCATCTTTTGCTCTTAAACCTTTCCCATCAACATTCCAATTTTTCACGTGACCAGTGACGCTGGCACAACACGCCCTCTGGTACCACAGGTTTGGTGGGAGACTAGACCTCGTTACCGCCCTCTGGTACCACAGGTTTGACGAGAGAATAGACCTCGTTACCTCTTGCCTGCAACAAGATGCTTTAGCCAATCGAGCTAGGCCCCCCACCCCAAAAATATTATTTGAATAAAGATACATACTTTCTCACCATTTCTAACAAAAAAAATAATAATAAAAAATAAATTATGCCACTATTAAAATATTGTCTCCCTTGGGAAATATTTTCCTACTTATCTATTTGTAATGCCACGGTTGTCTATAATTGTCCCAACCATTTCCTTACCTTCATATATCATACTTTGGTTTTTTGGTATAGCAGGTAACCACAAAGATATGGCAATCTCATAGCACACGTTATTCTTTATATAGTAGGTAGTCATATTTTGCACACTTCAGACTCCGTTCTAACTTTCAACCAAAGTTAACGATTTGTACTAAAATTTTGACCGACCTATTTTAGACTTTAAACTCAGTCTTATACTAATTTCGTTTCGTTTAATTTTCTATAACGTTGGTGAGAGATTTCCTTCGTTCCGTTTAATTTTCTATAATGTTGGTGAGAGATTTCCTTGGCCAAATAATTTGATTGGTTGTAATGATTAATTAATATTATTTAGTTTAAGAGTTATATACTCAATATTAATTGAGTTCCGTTTAATTTTCTATAATGTTGATGAGAGATTTTTTTCCAAATAATTTGATTTATTATAATGAATAATTAATATTATTTAGTTTAATACTCATATAGTCAATATCAATTACGTGTTGTTTAAATTTTTTATTTTAATAATAAATTTTCAAGTAAATAATTTGATAATAATAATAATGAATATTTCATATCATTTTATTTAAACAGAGTTGACTTAATGATCAAATAATCAATAGCAAAATTACACCTCATCCATTAAAATTGACCTTAGACACTTAAATTAAATTATATTTTAAATAATTTTTCAATATAATTAACAAGACAAATTATTATACCTAACTTAATTTAAAAAACAATAAAACAATTATATATGACTAAGAACAATAATAATGATGTATTATTAGTTCCTATCGTAGATAGATATCCATCTAATTTCAATAGTTTTAATATATTATCTAATCCAAAAACTTGAACTACTTAATATCAAATTATAATATTTAAATTTGATATTAATTGTGGAAATTACTTTCCTTTTTATTAAAATATAAAAATATTAAAAAAATATATCATTTAATTGGAAAACCATTTAAATTTCAACGCATGTACATACATCTCCTTTTTCTAAACTAAAGAATTAAAATAGCCAAACATCCTAGATATACCTAAATTACCTAAACCACACGTATTATTTTCTACTAGACTAACCTTTTTCAAAAAGCTTTGAACATTTTTTAAAAGATAATATTAATTTTCTTATGATCTTAAATCGTTATAAACTATAAATCTATAAAAAAATATAGCATTTGTTACTATATCTCACTATAGTGAGTTGTCTTAATATAATTGTCAAAATGGCTAATTTCAATTAAAATTCTATTTAACAAATTTTATTAATTTTGAATTTTACCCAACCTCAAATTTAAAATTATGCATTTTGAAAATTTTACTTTTGTGAGTCATGGTGAAATATAAACTTGGAGTGGAAGATATAAATTTATGTCAAATGTCACTTTAAAAGCAATCTACCAAGTTCGACGATGTTAACACAATTGCCACTAGGCCTATGTGTTTAGAGCAATCTTGTCATGGTTGGGCACTTCACCACACTAGTGCATGTATCAATGTGACTTTGTTAAGCTCTTGGATGAATTGGGCCACATTATTGTATTAGCATCTTCATTCCCACAAGGTATCTCATATTTTTTATTATAACACTTTTTTTATATATATATTGTGAATATGACTTGAACTCAGGACCTTATAGGTCCCTACAACACGGCTTTTCCATTAAACTGAGTGTCGACCGACTCTATTATAACACTTCTAACGATTTTAGTGTTTTGTTGAGGGTTTAATAATTGCATGGTGTTTCAAGGGTACAAGATTTGGGGATAACAATAGAACTTTCGTATCTCCTAAGGTCAATCCTCACAACCTTGAGCTCATAATTTTGGAGGAACAAAAGAAGGAAACTAATAAAGAAGCCAAGAAGTGGGCAAAGGATAAACTATGGGGGTGACTACATGGTTATTCTTTTAAATCAAGATAGCTCTTTTAATGAGATGTACCTTGTGGTAGTACATGGGCTGTGATGGAGCCTGTATTTTTCTTTCTCACATTAGTTTACTTTGTGGTAGGATATATCTTTTTCATCAAGGCTTTCATTGGTCCTACATTTGAGGGTGTGTTAAAATATGACTTCTAAGAAAGGTAGAAGCAACTCATGAAGTAGATATATTTTGATCTTGAACACTCCAAATAAATTTACATGTTATCCACACCAAGATTCAATTCTATTGTATGCATGGAGTCCCTTCATTATGTTTCACCATGAATGCAAAATGGTGTCATGATAAAGGTTGACATAAGCCTACCACCTTAGGACATGAGATAACAAATTCCCTAATGTGCGGGTAGGGAGATAGCCTAAGGGATGAATAAGATTCAAATGAATCCCAAGAACTAGTTGAATTACCAATAATCTAGCGCTTATGTTTATCAATAGCATAGTTTTCAAGGAAGTCCAAGGCCTAGTTAATTTATTGGTAAATATGTTTGTAAATAAGTTAATAATATATTTGTAGAAAAAGTAATTCTTATAATTTTTCTTCATTATTAGATCCATCTTTGAGTTTCTTAAAGGATGCACTAACTAGTGATATTCTGTCATGGTCTAAAATTAAATGCCTTTCTCTTGAAATTGTTGGAGCTAATTGTTGAGCACCACAAATCTTAGAAATAACATGCAACCAAAATTCCTATCACATGGAGAGATAAAAGAAATTAATTTTCTATCCAACCTTGAAAGTTGAATTGATAAAAAATAAGCATTATGATTGAGCTTCTGAATTGAATGAATCTGATTAATTGTTTGGATGTACAATAATGAATCCTTATAAAAGGAAAAAGACAAAATCAATCCTAGATGAAACCCTCGGTGAGGACTAAATAAGATCATGACAAGTGTCTTCATCCTATGATATGAGACAAGAAAGCACATGACTTAAAATAGGAAAGGACTCCTAAGTTTATCTTAAGTGTAATAAAGTAATAAAGAGACCTAATTAATTAATCGGTTTATTAATTGAAACATAAAAAATAGGTTCACCAATATGAAATGGGAGAAATGGGGTGATGTACCTACCTTCCTATTTTCATTAGGAAAAAGAGATCCCCTAGGGCAAGATTGACTTTCAACCATTAGGTGAGTCAACCTTGATGAAGATCTTGTTGTTTTCCTTATGACTTAGGACAAGGTAAATCATCCTGAAATGCACTTTTTGGAGATGAATGAAAAATACCAAATGAATGCCATTATGCAATGCAACACATGAAACCTCTAAATTAAACCTTAATTTGACAGAACCAACAAAGTAACAACAGATTTGAGAAGGATTAGATTTTATGCACCTATCACAAAAGGTTTGTGTTGAGTGTCCTAATTTAGGAGCATCCAGGGTGTAAGAGAAATCTTGCATCAACCAAAAAAAATGTTGTTTCTTTTCAATAAGGGCTAAATTTGGCAATTTAATATTTTTAGTAAGTTTGTATTTATGTATGTATGGTCACAAAATCTTACACAAACCTCTAGAATGGTAAATTAAAGCCAATGGCGAAGAAATCACTTTAATATCATTTTTCATTTAAGAGATATTAAAATTTCAATTTCCAAAAATCCTGTTAAAATATTCAAAGTCAATTTCGAAGCACTTAGAGGCTCTGGATGGTCCTGAAAATTGGTGAAAAATAAAGGTAGTCTACCTTAAAGTACTACTACTGGGGATGTGCCTTCTTAAGAGCTTTTTGAAAATATATTATAATTGAAAATAGAATGGTCAGATCAAAAGTTATGACCCCACAAAGTTGTACTACCAAAATTAATAAAATTTTGAAATATCTTCTTGAGGAAGTTACGCTTTCCATAATTCCATAAGATTCTAGGGTGGTTACACCTTCTAAATAAAGGATGTGAATGAGGTTACAAAGGAGGGGGAAGTGTAGCATAGATGGTGGCTCCAATTTACAAATTTGCAAATTTATGTAATCAAAAAGCCCATGTGATGGCAATTGTAATGTTTTAATTTCATTTTCATTTCAGTGATAATAGAAAATCTTCACTTCCTTCTTGCATTTTGTTTGTAAAATTCTCTATTCTTGTTGTGAATTTCAAATTGTAAGGGAAGTACCCTTCATCACTTCGTAGGACTCATTCACCCAAGGGCGAATAGGTCTTGTTATAAGGGTTGAAAATGTATTTCTATAGTTCTTCGGTCCTTGGTTTGCACTCCTGATTCCTTTAGGTTTCACAGTCAAAAATTTGGAATTAAATTTTGAAAGTGAGTTTCCATGGCTTGACGACAATGTTGATAACTTTGCAACTTTGATAACTTTTGCATTTTTTCTCTTTTGGTATATTGTCAATCCTTCTTCAACCTAAGATTTGTCACACACACAAGAGGGGAAAATTGTTTGTTTTTAGTGAATGGAGGTTTGCCTTGGTCAAACCCTGTTTTGGTAATTAAACCTTGAAATGAAACAATGAAACATGAAAGGAATTATCAATGAATAATTTCTATATTGCAACTCACCAAACCCTTGAATAAAACCCTTGAAGGACTAAAACTTAACACATGTCTCCAAGGTCTTGATCTTGCATGAAATGACTTGATTGCTGATGTGATCTTGATGCTTGAAATTTGACTGGAATTCTTAAAACCTACATCACAATGTTAGCTCCAAAAACATGCATGAATGAAGATAACTTTGACATAATGCTTGAGATCTTGAATGCTCCAGCAAATGATTGGGAAATTTCCTCTTGTGAAGTGTATAGGGTGAAAATAGGATCCACCCTGATGTGTGGGAAAAAGAGATGGATCACTTATTTTTTAAGGCCCTAAATACCTCAAATTATGCAAAAAAATGATGCTAATAACAACCAAAAATACAACCTAATTGTTATAACAACTATGAGGAATGTTTTTAGAGCATAAAAAGTTGTGTACTTGGCCAGAATGTTGCTCTTTTTGAGCTATGGAGGACTCATTCGCCTTCAAGGGTGAATGGTTCCTTTTAAGGTTTGAAAAAATTGATTTCAGGATCATGTACCTTGATTTCTGCACTCTTGAAATCCCGGTTACCAAGTTCTGGAAGCATGTAGTTAATTTTGTAGAGCTCTTTTGGTGATTTTGCACTTTTAATGGCAACTTTTGCAACTTTGACAACATTGCTCCAAATCTTGCTCAACTTGATCTTCAACTTGTAAATCTACAATAACACACTCAAAGGAAAAAAAACTTGTTGATTTTTTAGTGAATGGGGTTTCCTTCAGTCAAACCCCTTGTAGGTAATTAAACCAAATGATGAAATGAATGAAATTGAAGCATGAACATGAAATATGCAAATGATGTCACCTTGGATTTTTTCTTGTGATGCAAATCTGCAAACAATCATGGAGTGGCCATGAAGAATGTAGATCTTGAATGTAGGATGGTGCTTGTAAATAAATTCTCAATGCAACATTAACTTCTTAGCTCAACACACATGAATGCATTAAACCCTTCACATGATGATATGACTTTGAATTGCTACAATAAGTATTTGAAATCTACCTTGAAATACCTTATGAATGCTCTTGCTTTTTGATCTCATGAAGTCACTCAAAATTGCTAGGAAAAGCAATGTGAATTAACCCCTTATTTATACTAAATTGGGATATTAACCTTGAAATTCAAAGAACTAAGGTCAACACCAAATCTGGAAAGAAACATAATTAAATTCCCACTAGAATGAAATTCAAAAATTAGGGTCTCATTAAGGGAGGACCCATTCGCCACCAAAGGAAAATGGTTCCTGGAGGGAGCTAAAAGAAGGCCAAAAACCCATTCCAGATCAACTGAGAAAGGGGGGAATTTGTTAAGAGAGGACCCATTCACCATTAAGGGTGAATGGGTCTTGGGTCAGCTTACCAAAACCAAAATTTTCCTAATGAAAGAATTTGATGTTTAATTTACAATTATCAAGATAGATCTTCAGGAGGTGTCAAAATTAAGGCCTAAAAAGGGGGTTAATAACTCCACTTAATCACAATGAATTAAGGCCACCTAGATAACTGTGAAGATGCTTTAAAACACTTTACAACACTTAAACACGGTACAAATTATGCTTATTTTATTTAGGAAGGGGCCCATAAAGTTTAATTAAGAAAATAAGTCCTAGAAAAGTGTGAAAGTTTGTTACAACACTTCAAAACACCCTTGAAAATGACCAATTAAAGCATGTTTTAGTTAAATAAAGGTCCTAAAATTATGTGAATGTGTACAAGACATTACAACACCACTCCAAGACACCATTAGTTCAGTTTTAATGTCAATTATCAGATCAAGCAAGAAAAAGGTAACTTTTTCCATTACTAAATGAAGTTGCTCCAAAATTTCTAACTTTCTCTCTTGAAAATTATAGGATTTGAATTCACAAAAAGACCTTGTATTTATAGGTAATTTTCTAATTTCTTGAAAATTAAACATTACAAGCTGACATTTGAAGTTTGAATTTGGAATCATAAAAAGGCTGCAAAAAACATATTTGAAATTTGAAATTAGCAACTAAATGGGACACATTCACCCAAGGGAAATTGGGTCTTGACCTAAATTTCTAGGATCTATTCATTTCGGGGTGTTAAAAATGATAATTGCATTAATTAAATATTGGTTCCCCTTTTAGAAATTATAATTAACTTGGCTTGTAGATGCATAATTGGGAAAATTAGAGGCTTAATTAAGTCCAATTAATTAAGGGACACAAACATATAATGTGAAAATGTAAAGGAGTACATTTTCTAACACTACATTTAGTCCCCACTTTAGTGAGAGGATGAGCCCTACACTCAAACTCACACTAAAGTAGTCAAATAAGCGTTAAGAGAAGTCTAATTGTATAATTTTTGGAAAGATAAGACAACAAAGGTCAAGGAGAATGATCAAGCCCCCAAAATGTAAGATCTCATTGCAAACCAACAAAGGCACAAAGAGACACATTCCTATGTTAAATATGCAGTAGTAAGACAAGATACACAAGCATACAGTGTCAAAATTAATGAGAAGAGAAAAGAGGGGATGGATCAAGCCTCAACTATTTGTCCATTCGGTATGGATCAAGCCTAGTTGTTTGTCCAAGAAACGTTTACAACTGGGAACCCATTGTCCACTATGCAAACAAAATGCACTCACATGGGCTAGTGAAATTCGCTGTCCACTAGGTGAGCCCCAAAAAGTGGTTAATGGGAAGTCATTCCAAGTATAGGCTCCCATTGTACTAACCATACTAAAGTTATACCTCCTAATATCTTTATACTGAAGGGAAAATGGGTCCTGGCCTAAAAATCTAGGATCAAAGTGTTTCAAGGTTTTAAATTAATTAAATACATTTATTCAATGCATGTTGCAATGTCAGAAAATGATAAAAATAGGCCTTGAGATTCATAATAAAGGGGTTTAGGGGCCTATTATTGAAGGATAAAAATACATAATTATAAGGTCACTAAAATAGGTTCAAATTAAGTGTAATATTGTACTATCATATAGAAAGGAGTATAATTTTCTACACTACAATTAGATGTTTATTAAATTCTCCTCTCAACAATTTCAAATTTCTACTTTTTAGAGAAGAGGTAAGGACTTAGAGAGGATCACCTATCCTTAAGCATTGACAAAATTAGAAGAAAGGGGTAGAGGTTATATGTATTAATAAACAAAAGGACGTGCAAACACATGTAAGAAATTTTAAAATATTAAAATACAATCAAAACACTTTTGGTGGTGAAAATTTATTCCTCATGGGTTGACATAATAAGTTATGGAAATGAAGAATTTGTTTTAAATATTTTCTAAATTGGTAAAGGCATAGTTTATGCTTGGTATTTAAGCTTGAATATTATTTGAAACATAATGTATAATAATAGTGGTAACACAAAAATTGATTCATGTGTTAGTATGAGTTAGACACCAATCCAAATGGTTTTTTAAACTTTAAATTATAATTATATGGAGAGTAAATGAGGAGGTTTGAATGTTTTAAAATCTAAAATTTTCAGATGTTATCTCAATATAATAAGAAATTCGATAAGGAAAAACAAATGTACCTTTTTTTATATAAATGAGGAGAAAATTTATATATAATATGTGATTTGAAATTTTATTTGATGTAAAATATAAAAGGAATGTGAGCTTATATATAATATAAATTTATAGATGAAAGTTTTTTTTTACATAATTAAATAAATATATTTTTAATAGTAATTTTTTTAGTGAAATAGCATTTAATTTAAAATAATGAGATAATTAAAAAGAATTTTACATGTTTATTTATTTATTTATTTTTAATATTTGAAAAATTATTATGATAATTATGTAAACTTTCATATTGTAAAAAAACATTATTTTTATGTGCTAATACATTTATATTAGCACTAAACTCAAGAGGTGCATTATATAGTTGAAATGGAAATATCACCCACTTCAATGTGATTAAGAGAGTATAACAATTTCACACTTAAACTAGTTAAAGCACCAACAACCATAATATATCTATGTACTTTAAGTTAATAAAAATTGGTCCAAATCTCTAGCATTTCATATTTATAAATTAGTTGGATGATCACCATTTTAAAATATTCAAGAAAGTATGACCACTAAAATAGGGTGAATCACAACCTATCATGATAAATCCAAGTCCAAGAGGAGATCCAAATCTCCTGGAAAGTCCAAGGTTGTTGGAATTGTGTAAGCCTTGACATGTTCTTAAGGAATACAAAGAAGTAAAGAAGAAGTAAAAGAAGAGATTTGATTTTTATTCTGAGTCTGAGAAGGAAGATGGGGACACATTCATTGCAACTTTCGCAACTCGTGCAAGTAATGATGCATGGTTAATTGACTCAGGTGCATCTTTCCATATGACCTTTAATAAAGATTGGTTTTGTGAATATGAATAATTTGATGGAGGTAAGGTGTACTTGGGTGATGATTCTTATTTAAATATTGTTGTTCATGGTAAAGTTAAAATTAGATTTCCTAATGGTAGAATAAAAAGGGTTAATGGTGTGTTTCATATCCTTGGATTAAAATGAAATATATTATCTATAAGAAAACTAATAGATGCAAGTATGCAGGTAGTATTTTCTGATGTAGGATGCATGATGATTAGAGGTGCTATGGTGATTGCTAGAGGTGTTAGATATGGCACATTGTATAAGCTTGATGCATGCACTATTGAGTGCAATATTTCTGTGAAAATCAAAGTTGTGGAAGATATGAGGGTTTCACCTTCAATAGATGGTCATAGCTTTTGGGTACCCAAGGGTACTCTTTCTTCTCAATCAAAGTTACTTGTAGAGAAAACTATGTTATGGCACCAAATACTTGGCCACACTAGAGAAAACGGTATAAGAACCTTGAAAAATAAAAACTTCATTGAAGTTTTGTTTGATTGTAATCTTGAATTTGATTTTTGTGAGCATTGCATTTATGGAAACAAAATCGTGCTCAATTTTACTCAATTTCTCATAAATCTTGTGGTGTATTGGATCTTATTCATTCTAATGTGTTTGGTCATGTAGATGTTCCTTCAATTGGTAATCCACATATTATGTTTCATTTATTGATGATTATAATACAACATGGGTATACTTTCTAAAGAGTAAATCTAAAGTTTTTAGTCGATTTAAAGAATTTAAAGCTATGGTTGAGTTACAGACTAGAGAGAAAATAAATGTTTGAGGAACGATAATGGTGGTAAATTTTGCTATAATGATTTTGATAGATTCTATAAATATTTTGGTATTCATAGATAAAAGAAAACTATGTATTCTCCACATTAGAATGGAGTTGCAAAAAGAATGAATAGGACATTGATGGAGAAGGCTAGGAGTATGTTGAGTGGTGCTAGTCTAGAACAAAGGTTTTGGGTTGAAGTTGTTTCCACTGCTTGTTACCTAATTAATAGATCTCCTACATAAGCTCTTGTTGATAAGACACTTATAGAGGCATGGTCAGGTTGCAAGCCTTCATTAAAACATCTTAGAGTTTTTGGTTGTGAGGCATATGCACATGTGCCAAAGGAGAAGTGAAAAAAGTTGGAGAACAAGGATATGAAATGTATCTTCATTGGATACAGTTATGGTGTGAAAGGATACAAGCTATGGGATCTTGTTACATAGAAGGTAATACATAGTACAAGTGTTATTTTTAGAGAAAATAAGTCATTTTCTATAACATTGCAGCCAGAACAAAGTAAACATGGACGATGTGATTCAAATTCCCTCTACACCTGAGAAATTTGAATTGAGGCCCATGGATAGACAAGAAGTTGAGGAGAGATCATCTAGCTCTGAATCTTCAGAAGAGGAGGAAGAACCTCCAACTCAACCTTTTCTTAGGTCTACAAGGCATAGAAATCACCTAATGATTGGAGAATTATTTTTTCTTTAAATACTAACATGGATGAACCCAGATCAGTAAAAGAGGCATTAGGTATGAATGATATAGAATCTTGGAAGATTTCTATGGATGAAGAAATGGTAGCTTTGAAAAAGAATGATACATGGGATCTTGTACATTTCCTCAAGGAAGAAAACCTGTTGGTTGCAAATGGGTGTTCAAGAAAAAGATTGGTTTAGATGGAGGTATTGAGAAGTACAAAGAAAGGTTGGTTGCGAAAGGTTACTCTCAAGTTGAGGGCGTTGATTATGGTGAGATATTTTCTCTTGTTGAAAAAATGACATCCATTAGGTTTTTTATTTCAATTGCTACTTTTTTATGATTTAGAGGTTGAGCAAATGGATGTGAAAACTACTTTCCTTCATGGTGACTTGGAGGAGGATATTTAAATGACACAACTTGAGCACTACGTGGTGAAAGGTAAAAGTAAATTGGTTTGCAAGTTGAATAAATCTTTGTATGGATTAAAATAGAGTCTTAGGATGTGGTAAAAAAAATTAATACAAATGTGTTGAGTAAGGGATTTGATCATTCTAAATTAGAATTTTTTTTTATAATAAAATTGATGGTGATTGTTTCCTATTTATTGCATTATATGTAGATGATATATTATTTATTGGTAGAGGGAAAGGTATGATTTTAGAATTGAAATTTCAACTAGCAGCTAAATTTGAAATGAAAGATCTTGGTGCAGCTAAACACATTCTTGGGATGGAAATTGGAAGAGATAGAGTGAATAGAAAGTTATTTCTTGGCCAAAGTAAGTATATCAATTCAATTTTACAAAGGTTTGATATGCAAGATTGTAGACCATTGTGTGTTCCTATTTCAACTAGAACAAAGTTATCTATTTCAGATTGTCCAAGATCCCCATCAAAGATGGAATACATGAGTAGAGTGCCTTACCATAGTGTAGTTGGAAGTTTGATGTATGCTATGGTTTGTACTAGATTTGGGAGTTTTGTCTAGCTATATGTATAACCTTGGTAGAGCTCATTGGGATGTAGTTAAAAGATTCTTTAGATATTTTTGTAGTACCTTAATTATTCCTTATGATATCATATTAATATGATTGAAGATAATTCTTCCCTTGATATTCATAGATATGTGGATCCATACTAGGTAGGTGATATTGATAAAAAATGATCCACCAATGCTTATTTGTTTACATTATTCAGGGGTGCAATTAGTTGGATGAGTAAGCAATAGATTGTGGTTGCTTTGTCCACTACTAAAGAAAAGTATATGGTAGCTACTTATGCTTTTCAAGAAGCCATTTGGCTTAAGAGACTATGTTCAGATATTGGAATTAAACAGGGTGTAGTGAAAATTTGTTGGGATGGTCAGAGTGCAATATGTCTAGCTAAGAACCCAACATTTCATTCTAGGACCAAGCATATTGGTGTAAAGTATCATTTTGTTAGAGATATGGTCAATGATGGCAAGGTGAAGTTGGTTAAGATAGAGATTTTTTATGAATTTTGTTGATTCTTTAACTAATCCTATGAGCACAAAGAATTTCAAATGGTGTTCAGATACTATGGGCCTCTCACCCCCTAGAAATTAAGAGATGATGTTTATACACCCTCTTGTTGCTTTTGCAAGGTGTTTGACAAGTGGTATATTTGTTGGGAAAATATGTCTCAACCTTTCAAATATATAAGGTATTGTTGATACATTAGCGTAGAGGGGTTGCATGGGGGTACCCCCTATGGGCGCTCTAGGGGCAGTTCCCCTGAAAGCCACATTTTATGTATATTTTGTTATTGTAAATTTCTACTGTTCATTATTAGGTCTTAGATCCTATGGCCAATATTTTGTTGGCTTGACCTGCCCTAGAAGGAAACCCTATTTTATGAGAGTGTTGTATTACAATTTGGTATTAATTATGATGTATTATAAGAGTTTGATAGTGGTTGTGTTACCTATGGATCTTTGGTTGCTGATACTCCTATGAGAAGCTTTCTCTTCAAGTATATTGGAATCTTTATGATTTCTAAATAATATATTAGGAAAATTTTGGAGTGTGGGGTTTTTCTACTAAAAGGGTTTTCCCCACATAAATCACTATGTTTAGGTATGTATGATATTTGTGTTTATTTATGTTTAACTTTTTTGTAATTTTTAAATATCTATAAAAATTTTGCATTATTCTCCTCTCAAGATTACTGTAGGAAGTTGTTCCACTACCTTAGCTTCCTTACAGTATGAACTTCTTTCCGCATTGTATTCCTTAATTCCTCAAATTTAGGTACATAGATTCTTCCCTTAAACCTTAGCAAACCATCAAATTGAAATTGAAATCCTTCATACCTTGAATCTTGCAAATTATCTGAGAGTGTTTCTTGACTTTCTCATAATACTCATCACCCTTGGATTTTTACAACACTTGACTCTTGAAATCATTTTGAGTCGATATCATCAAGGAGACATGTCTCCTATGACATAGGGCATCACCAACTTAGTTTTCCTTTCCCTTGATATAATTAATATTAAAATCATAATCAGATATCAATTCAAGTCATCTCATTTTCCATGCATTTAGATTTGGCTGGGTAAATAAATACTTCAAACCATGGTTATTGGTATTTAGTTCAAAAGGTTTCCCCAACAAATAGTTCCTCCATATATATAATGCATGAATAACTGTTGCCAATTCCAAATCATGTAAAGCATAATTTTTCTTGTAAGGCTTCAACTTCCTAGACTTATAGTCTATGACTCTCCTATCCTCCATAAACACTCCACCTAGACCTTCTCCTGAAGCATCCGTGATAACAATAAAATCACCATTCAAATCTAGTACTTTTTGGTAGGAAAATATGTCTCAACCTTGCAATTGCATAAATTATTATTGATACATATGGTATTGTTCATTTGATGATGATGGGGGGGTGCAGGATGCATCCCTCCCCCCCCTCAATAATGGGTCCAAGGGGATCATCCCTCTGGCTAGGGGTCCAAGGAGCAACATGCACTGATGAGGGCTTGGGGGTAGCACCCCTAAAATTCAAAATTTATGTACACATTATTATTATAAATCTGGACCATTCATCATTAAGTCTCATATCTTATAGTCAATATTTTTGTTGGCTTGACTTGTACTAGAAGGAAACCCTATTTTATAAGGGTGTTGTATTACAGTTGTGCTGTGATGTATTTTGAGAGTACGATAGCAGATGTGTTACTTCTAGATCTCTCATTAGTGATACTCATGTGAGAAGGTTGCTATGCAAATATATTGTAATATTTGTGATTTTTGAATAATATATTGGGTGACTTTTAGAGTGTGGGGTTTTTATCTCGAAAGGGTTTTCCCCACGTAAATTGTTGTGTTGTGTTATGCATGTTATTTTTGTTTATTTCTATTTACGTTTATGTAACTATTAAAGATGTATAAATTTTTTGCATTATTCTCCTCTCAAAATTAGTGTATGAAGTTGTTCCACTACCTTAGCTTCCTTACACTTTTAGTATTTGAGTTGAGGTTAACTTCTCCTTAAGTTGGTTGAATTTTGCTTGAGATTTCTTTGACCATTCAAACTTCTTCCCTTTTCTCTACAACAAAGTGATGGGAAAATTTATTCTGGAAAAGTTTCCTACAAACTTCTAATAATATCTTGCCAAACCCATGAAGCTTCGAACTTCTGGAACACCCTTTTGAACTGACCATTCAAGTACTACCATAATTTTTGTTGGATCTACTACAATCCCACCAATTGAAATCACATGACGCAAATACTACACCTCTTTCTGATAGAAGGTACACTTTGAGAGTTTTCCATAAAGCTTATTCTCTCTTAGACATATGAGAAAATCCCATAGATTTTGGAGATGTTCTTCTTCATTCTTGGAGTAGATAAGAATTTAATCTAAGAAGAATAAAAAAAGAATTCTAGGAAATCCTTGAATACATTATTCATCAAGTTCATGAATGCTGTAGGTGCATTCGTTAGTCCAAAAGGTAGGACAATGAACTCATAATGACCATGCCTAGATCCCTAAATGATTTTTTTAATATGTCTTAATCCTTGATCCTCAATTGATGATATCCTGATCATAGATCAATTTTTGAAAGCATAGTCACTTCCCACATCTGATCAAAGAGATCATTGATATTTGGTAATGGGTACTTGTTCTTTATTATTTCCTTATTCAACAAACAATAATCTATGCACAAGTGTAGTGTATCATCCTTCCTTTTCATGAAGATCACTGGCAATCCCCGGGGTGAAACACTAAGTCTAGTCAATCCTTTGGATGAAAACCCCTCCAATTAAACTTTTAGCTCCATTAACTTCATCATGGTCATCCTATATGGAACTTTTAATATAGGCTCGAACCCTACAATGATATCGATGTAGAAATCAAATACTCTTTTATGAGGTAACCTAAGTAGTTCATTTGGGAATACATCCACAATGTCTCTTAAGCTAGGATATTTTTCCATATCCAATTTTCCTAATCCCACCATCTCGCCATACTTGGCTTCCTAGAGATCTTGGGGTCCATAGTACACTATGTCATCCTCAGAGATGAACTTATTGCACTCTTCCAAATTTTTTTCCATTTTTATAGCAAAAAGTTGATATCCCTTATTCTTAGCTCTATCCATTTTATATTGGAGATTTTATGTAACTTAACTTCCCTAGGCATTACTTGCAAGAATACCCAATTCCCAAGGTCATCTAAACATTCTATAGTCTTAGCATGACAATCTACCTCGTCTCTATGCTTCCACAACAAATTCATTCCTAATATGACATCGTATGAACCTAGGAGGCTAGATACAAATTTGCTTCCATAGAGAAACTTAGAAGTCCAACCCTTGCTTCAAATAAATATCACTCTACCTTAGCTCTTGTCTAGTTTGCATACTCAACAATCCAAGAATTTTCCATATAGCCAACTCTTCTAGAAATCTTACTAGCTATACTAGGAGGAACAAAAAAATTTGTAGCACTAGTATCAATTAGAATTGAAATAGGTGTACCAAAAAAAGTACCTAAAATTTCTATAGGAGTAATTTTATACTTTGCCTATTAATTGTCTAGTGTCACATGAAGTTTTTGTTGGAACACCACTCATTGAGGAGGTAGATGATTTTAATGTGGATATGTTTTTAGTGGCTTGTTGGGACACTAACTTGCATAGAGATATCCTCCACACATGAAACATCCTCTTAACGTCCCCTATTTTGATACTGATTTCCCGAAACTACCTTCATTCCTGTTGGGGTTGTTGTTGTTATTATTTCCCCTATGGTCTCTTCTAGATTTATTCCAATTATTTTGGAATCCCTTATCTCCTTTCCTTTGATAGTCTTTCCCATCACCTGACTTCTTAGAAGTTTTATTGGATTGAGCCCAATTAAAAAAAAAAATTGTTTCCTTTCAAAGAAGGAAAAGATAGACTTAAGCTTCTTCTCTTGTTTGATAGCTTTCTCATACACCAAGCCCATATTATTATGACCATGAATGTCTACTTCTCCTTTGATTTGGGCCTTGAGGCCCATTATGATATTTCTAATTCCTAACCACTTCACCTTCTAATACATAGGAACATATCTAAGAAAGCGAGTGAATTTCTCCTAGTACTCATTTATTGAGGATTTTCCTTACCTTAAATTCTGAAAGTCTATTAGCTTTTGATTAAATTAAAGCTAAGGAAGCCACCACTTTCAAAAAGATTCTATAAATTTTTCCCAAGTGAGACTTGAGGAACTCAATCCAAGCTCCATATTTTTGTTCATCCACCATGTGGATGCTTCCCCAAATAGTTGAAAGGCTCCCTAGATGGCCTTGGTTATTTTAGAGTAATTCGTTATCTCAAAATATTTCTCCATTTCCAAGATCCATGCTTTGATTGCATCCCCACTAGTAGTTCCCTCAAACTTAGGAGGGGTGACCTTCCTCATATCCCATGATATTTCATTTGTAATTTGTTTCTGCTTGCTTCCCTTAGATCTAGATAAGGATTCATCATCACCATGATCACTCTAATTTGAATGATCATTGGAGTTCTCTCCCTCCTCTTCATTAGGAACTTTCTATTCTTACCTATCTTCTCCTCTCACCTCTTGTTCAAGGTGTCCAATTTTTTCCCTAGTTTCATTCATCGTGGCTAATATTTGATCCAACTTGGCCTCATAATTTTCTACATTTTGGCCCACCTCATGGTTACCCTCGAGGTTGGTTCTTGTTCTAACCATTTCTAAAAAAGTAGTATTCACCTGGAGGTTCCAATTTAATTAGCTCCTATGAAGACTTACTTAACATTCCAAACATTTCAACAAACAAACATTCATACACAATAGAGTAGAGAGAATAATTGTTGCACAAGTTTTTCCAAACATAAATTTTATTAAGATCAAAGGATTTCAATCATCCTTCAGTTACATAGAGTGACTATTCAAATACTCAAGGGGAGAATATCCCTTATATTCACTTTTTGATACATAACTGAGTGGAACATATCCCCCAAATTGTTGTTCAGATACATTTTTGAAGGGTACATAACCTTCAAACTCATTCTCAGAAACATTAAGCCTTGACCATTTTTCCAAGAAGAGGTCCCCTTTGAACATACCTTGAACTATTTCACATTGAAAATAATGATTATATGGCAACCTTGCATAACACAATTTACTTTCCTGTGGAGCCATCTTTTTGTTCATGGGTGTTAATATACGAAGTTTTGCTTACCTCATGAAGCTTGTTGTTCATATCATGTGATGTATTATCAAAGTTATTAGCAGGTATGGATTTCATATGTTTAGTACGTATGGGAGCTGACCTTAGGCATGAATTTCCCATAGCCACTTGCTTGTGTGTGTGAGCACATATCGGCCATGTGTGTATTTGTCTCTAGGGGCTCACCTAGTGGATACTAGATTTTGTGAGCGTGTGTTTGGTTTGCATAGTGGACATCGTGTTCCACTTATAAACATGTGTCATAGAAAAAAAAACTCTTTGCTTGATATGGGAATAATTCATGATAAATGGACTTAATGAGGCCTTGATTCAAGTGTTGAGAACCATTTTATGCATTTACACTAGGTCTTAGACCCTTGCAAATCGAATAACATGCTTTTAATGATGTCTTGTAAAGGTGTTGTAAAGTGTTGTAAGATACGTTCACTCTTTTCTAGAATTAATTAACCTATTTATTCCTAATTCAACATTATAAAATGTGTTTAATAATATTATCACATCAATCTAGAAGATTTTTAAAATAAATTTAATGATAAACTAGTGTTGTAATGTGTCTTGCATATTCACATTGGTTCTTGTGCCTTCCTAGGCTATGTGGACATTTTTTTAGTGTTGTAAAGTGTACTTAATCATAGTTTCAGATTGAATTTTGTGTCCCAAGCCCCAATTGACTTATACAACATCACTAATAGGCCCCTATTAACCCATATTGTGCATCCCGAGGCATAATTTGATCAAATCACTGACATAGTCATCATATAAGCCTAATTTTATTACTTCTCGACATTCCAACTAGTAAAAATGGCCCATGTGGGACCCATTTTCCATTAGTGGTGAATTAGTCCCATCTAGGTGTGACCCATTTTCCATTAGTGGCGAATGAGTCCCATTTGAGTCATTTTTGGGGTTTTGAGCAAGAAAAATTAGGTTTTAAGTTTAATTTTTCTCCATGTCAGCCTTAGAGATCTAATTAACAGGAAAAAAGGTGAATTTCCTATAAAATCACCTCTCTTAACTCATTTGTACACCCATCAACTCAATTCACATCCATTCTTCATTATTCATCCATCAATCTTTCATCTCAAGTCAAGCATCTTAGGGTTTTTTCATTGCAAGTCATTAAGAAAGCTTCTAAGTACATTCAAGGGTTGAATCGATTGGCATATGGCTTCTATTGTTGTCATTGATGGAAACTAAAGTCATTAATCCGATCTGCACTACAATATCTAATGATACCGAAAGATAGAGTGAAGAACAGGGTATTTGGTCGAAGTTGAATCTATCAAGAGATTTGCATTATCAGTTTAATAGTTTTTCTTATGGATCTCAGGGAAGGTCGTTGGGTATATGAAATGTGTTATTCTTTAGTTTTGTGTTGCCACATCAAGTGGTGTATGAGTTAGGGGATTGAGTCGTTCAATTTTATATTCATCAATGTATGAAGGCCAACTAAGTGAATGTAAGGTGTTGTGGATGTCTAAAGCAGAATTGTTTGAAGTATTTTTGTGTTGGATATTTTGTTTTGGGTCCTAGCTATGCTATGGCCGACTTTGGTGGATGCGCATTAAATGTTATTCATGATTTGAGCTGACAGTTGAAAGATATTTTCTATTTTATTGAAGCCAACATATAGCAACTGAATTATTGGTAGTGGATATATATATGAGGTCAGTTAATTCATTTTGGTGTGCATGTGTGGTGTTCAATATGTTTCAGTGTTTATTGTGAATATTAGAAGAGAAGTTAAGTTATTTTGATTTAAGTAGAAGAGGATTTTGTGAAGTGAATTAAGGCAGAGTAGAGCGAAGTGCAGAATTAGATAGAAGGTTTAAAATCTGATCTATGAGCCTAACCAGAACTGCAATCAGGCATTTATAGATGCTATTTTCTCAGTTGAACCTTTTGATGTAATCCAAATATTTTGTAAGGTACTAAGCCTTCCTGATTTTGAGTAGTGAGCTCTAGGCAGTGTGCCTGAATGCAAGTGCATTCCCATTTTGTAAAACACTTATATTTTGAGTACTCAAATTGTGGATTGATGTCCACCGTGGTTTTTCCCTTAACCAGGTTTCCACGTAAAAATCCTTGTGTTATGGTGTTGTGCATTATTGTTCTATGTTCATGCATCTTTCTTTTGATTGAATGAGAAATCAGTTTAATAAAGTTAAAAATTGCACAACACTGATTCACTACCCCCCTCTAAGTGTTGCTTGAGTCCAACAATTGGTATCAAAGATAAGTTCCTTGGAAGAATTTTTATAGCTTGAGGTGGATCTTGGAATGTTATGGACTTTGGTAGTCTTCAGCAGCAGCTTTTGGTGGCACTTGATGACCTTGATCAGTCTAAAGAAAAAGTCTACAAATTGAGAGAAAATATTAAGGATGTTGAGAAATTCATTAAGAAATTGAAGGATCATATTATTAAGTAAGGGTAAAGAGAAAGGATCTATGTGATCAGATAAATCAGAAAGAGAGAAAAAGCATGGATGATGCTCACCTAAATCAAACCTTGAAGGAAAATAACTAAAGAATGTGAAAATCTTGCTAGAGACAATGCTACCTTAAAGCATGAGATGGAGTCTATGGCGATGAAGATAAATATGGAGATAGAAGAAAGAAAGAAGAATGAGGAAAATATTTTCCAGTCCCTAAAAGAGAGATATGATTAATATAGCATAATTAATGGAGAATTCATTCAATTAGAGATTGAACTGCAACAATCTAGAAACAATGAAGAAGAGCTTGAAAAATAGATTGTTATTCTTAGGGATGAACTCACTACTGCAAATGAATACAAGGAGAAGTTAAAAATTAGCTTTGTTAAGCTTGAGGAGCCGAATCAAGGGAAAAATAATGCAAATGATAAGCGAGGTCTTGTTTATGAAAAAGGAGAGAGTTCCATATCTAGACAAAGGAATTCTAAGCAAGGAAATCTAATGAACAAAGCAAAAAGGAATACGGTAAGAAAACCTAATGCTCAAAAGTTTAATGGATACTACCTTTCTTGCAATAAATTTGGTCATATGGTTGCTCAATTTAGAAGCAAAATAAAATTAAGTGATTCATCATTTTTCAGTCAATGTTTCAATTGCAATAAGTTTGGTCACAAGTCAATTGAATATGGAAATGTGTCAAACAACTCTGTTAATAGGAGTGTTAGATGTTATACCTATGGAAGATTAGGGAAAATTTCTAATCAGTGTAGATTGAGAAGAATTCAAAGAAGTGACTAGTCTGAAAAAGGAAATTTTGTGTGTTTTAATTGCAACAAATATGGCCATAGTGCAAGATTCTGTACAAACAAATATATGGATAGAAGAGGTCTGGTCTACAAAGGCAGAAATATGCATAAAGATGATAAAGGAAAAGGGAAAGTGATTGTGGATGAAATAAGAGATCAGATGAAGAAGACATGGGTGAAGTGTCCCTCTGTTATAGGAAATGAGCCAACACCAAAACCTGCTTCTGGTAATTCCTCTAGGAATTAGTTTTAGGCCTTTGGCCTAGGGGGAGTTGTCAAGAAAATATTTCAAACCCCCTATTGGTAATTGACACTGGGATGTGGATGAGTTTTGTGGATACATTAATGATCTACAAATGTTGAAATAGTTGGAATGGATATTATGCTGAGTTGGAGATCCGTAGAAGATTTATCTTTCACTGACTGAGAAAACAGGGTATCAAGATGTGTTAGGGAAAAAGAATTTATTACAACAAAATTTAGGTGTGCGAAATATAAAAAGCAACTTGAAACCCTCATTTTCCACTGTGTCGAAAAAAAGAAGGAGAGCACTCTGCACTAGAATTTTGAAAGCACATTCGGCGGCGAAACCCCAATCCATTAGGTATTTCGATAGTATTGAGAAATTTTAATTTGGTGTGAGGTTGAAGAACTTATTTTGAAGACATGTGTATGGAAGGAAAAATGGAACAAATAGAATGAATGGTAAGACTAGATGAATATAGCAGTGATAAGATTAGAGATGAAAGGAACATGTTGTCACACGATGAATTGAAATGGTTGAATGAAGACAAGCACAAAATCTTAGATATTTGGAGTGAATTCCCCTATTTCAGAAACATAGAAGTCATTGAGTTTATTCTAGATAGATTGAATGATGATATTCTAACTCTAGATAAACCCTATCATATCTCAAAAGAAGTAATTGTAGTTGTAACCAAGTTATGCAATGTTGGGGATGTGTCAAAGAAGAAGTCAATTCAAAACAAAGAAGTTGAAACCCTAACTGGAGTAACTAGAGATCAAAGGGCACTGATAATATCCACAATCAAAGACTCAGTGACAAGGTACATTGCCCATGTAATATCCTACAAAATCTTTTTCAGAAACAGAGAAGGTGCAACTTCGGCAGGTGTTGTTTACATTTCACACAAGATGATAATGGAAGATTGGGATTTTGATCTTTGCAGATTACTAAAAGATCAATTAATGGAGAACATGCAATTGAGAAAGGAGACATATTACCCTTTTAGGTTTGGTACTTTGGTTATATGCCTTGTGATCTATTTTTGAATTACTTACCCCTAAATAATAATGTAATATGGGAAGAGAGTGAACTGGTTTGTAAGCAGATTTACATATACTCTAATAATTTGGAAAACTATGATCAAGTATATGAAAGTTTCTTTAAGGGTTTGCTAAGGAAGTTTGGATCAACTGGTATTTCCATTCTAGTAAAAGGACTTGAAGTTGGTTCCTCCTCTGGTAAGATGGAGAGAAAGAAGAGGAGAAAAATAAATTGATATCAGTACTTCACTAGAATGGAAGACTCTAAGAGTTGAAGGGAAAGGGAAAGAACAAGTCATTGTGGACATACCAGATGAGGAAAATGATAAGGAATCTAAGGAAGCCCTAGGAAAAGAACTAGAATTAGTTGAACCAGAACAAGAAAAGGAAAAGACAGAAGGACGTGAAGAAGAAGGTGATCTAACAAAGGAAGAGCTATTGCAGCTTATTCATGAGGAAGATGGAATGCAGAAAATTGCAAGCATGTCGTCTATCAGACCTTCATATGAGTAGGACATGATCTTAAGTGTGCTAAGTTCTCATCTTGTGAACAATCATATCAAATTGGAGAGTTTTTAGAATAAGTTTCCAGAAGAGATGTTTGAATGCATCAAGGAAACCATGGACTCTAGGTATCAGAACTAGGAGGAAGAAGAAGTGATCCTACACCTGAAGAAACAATACATATTATCACTTACCTAGCTAAAAAGGCACATGAATGAACTAAGGAAATGCATAAGCACAAAAAACAACATTTACAACTATTTTCTTCGATGGCCTTATGCAATCAACAAGTACAAGGAGAAGCTGGAACAAATTGAAACGAAGTTGAACAATATTGGACAAAATTTTAACATGTCTCTGGACCAAGATGGGGTGATCAGGAAAAGGATTTAGGAATTGTAGGCAAAGCATAAAAATGTTTTGAACACTAGGAATATGATTGTTGACACATTCTGGAGAGTAAAGGACATAACTGAATGCAGGATGGAACAATTGATTGAGATAATGAGGAAGGGAGACGTATTGGAAGAAACCTTTACCATTCTAAAATCCCTCATCAAGATTATCAACCAAACATCTAGAAACAACAACATGATCATAATCATTAGGATTGCAATGGAAGCATGGAAGAAGTTTCTTTTGGAGATGAAGGAAAAGTACAAAATAATCTTCAAATAGCAATTGTATTCCTTCAGTTTTTGCATAATTTTTTGGTTTCACTTCATAGGGGGAGAAAGAAAATATTTTATTATCTTTTTTTCATTGATGTCAAAGGGGGAGAGAGAGCAGTGAAAAGTTCCTTATCAAACTTAGGGGGAGTTTTGTTGAGTTTTGTCAACTATGGCATTTTGAAGTTTTGAAGGTTCTGAAACTTAGTCATTTTTCACAAAATGTTGCCATCAATGCCAAAGGGGGAGATTGTTGGCATATGGCTTCTAGTGTTGTCATTGATGTCAACTAAAGTCATTGATCCGATCCACACTATAGTATCTGACTATACCGAAAGATAGAGTAAAGAATAGGGTAACTGGCTGATGTTGAATTTGTCAAGAGATTTGCATTATCAGTTTAATAGTTTTGGTTGTGGATCTTAGGGTATATGAAATGTGTTATTCTCAATTTTTGTGTTGTTGCATCAAGTGGTGTATGAGTTAGGGGATCTAGTCATTTTATTTTCTATTCATCAATGTATGAAGGTTGACTAAGTGAATGTAAGGTGTTGCAGATGTCTAAAGTGGAATTGTTTGAATTATTTTTGTGTTGGATATTTTGTTTTGGGAACTAGCTATGCCATGGCCGACTTTGGTGTATGTGCATTAAATGTTATTCATGATTTGAGACGACAATTGGACGATATTTTCTATTTTATTGAAGCCAACATATAACGACTGAATTCTTGGTAGCGGATATATATATGAGGTCAGTTAATTTATTTTGGTGTGTATGTGTGGTGTTCGATATGTGTGGGTCTGTAATGCGAATATTGAAAGAGAAGTTAAGCGATTTTCATTTGTGCAAAAGAGGATTTTGTGAAGCAAATTAAAGCAAAGCAATGTGAAGTACAAAATCAGATGGAAGGTCTAGAATCTGATCTATGAGCCTAATCAGAACTGTAATCAGGCATTTATAGATGCTATTTTCTCAGTTCAACCTTTTGATGTAATAAAAATCTTTTGTAAGGTAGTAAGCCTTCCTAATTTTGAGTAGTGAGCTCTAGGCAGTGTGCCTGAATGCAAGTGCATTCCCATTTTGTAAAACACGTATATTTAAAGTACAAGTTGCAAGGTTGCTCAAGTCTTCTTGTCATTCAACAAGTCAAAATATCAACAAAATCTCATTTTTAGACCCGTAAATCAGAGTTTCGGAAGCAGACACCTACAGGGCATCAAAGTGTAAATCAAAAGCTTCAGAATCCATCTTTGAAAATATAGAAATTCAAAAGTGGACTCATTCACAATGGGTGGTGAATGAGTCCCACCCCAAGGCCAATTTTTGGAATTTTACATTTTTAGATACCCTTTTGTCATAAATGGGTTTTGGTATAGTTTGGCAGAACTGGGACTGATTTGCCCAGAATGGTGAATGAATCCCACTAGGCGTAAATTTTAGCATCAGTAGCATTCCAAAAGTCATTTCCAATCCTCATGCATATCTCAGGTGCACACTTTCATTCTGATTCATTTCTGTTACATTTTTCTATTCATTTGTAGGTGATTTTGTATTACACAATGTGTTTTCCAACATAGCATAATTCTTAGATTTTGCATTCATAATCAATCAATTAATTCATATAACTTCATTTAGATCATCTCATTTAGTTCAAATTTTTAATTTCTGGATTTTCAAAGGTGGATTCTGAAGCTTTTGATCTTCATTTTGATGCCCTACAGGTGTCTACTTTCGAAACTCTGATTTACAAGTCTGAAAATGATATTTTTTTGATATTTTGACTTGTTGAATGAGAAGAAGACTTGAGAAACCTTGCAACTTTATCTTCAATGATTTCCAAGCTGACAAGAGTCCTAAACCCACAAACACACAAGACAAGAGAGAGAAATGTTGAATGTTAGGGCATGGGGGTTTGCCTTGGTCAAACCCTGTTTAGGTAATTAAACCAAAATGATGAAAGAGTAGAATGAAATGTGAAATAATGGAATAGATTACCTTGCCATGATGTTGATCTTGGATTTCTGCAGCAATGGAGGAAGATTCAGCCCTTGAATGTCTTTAGAAGCTTTCTTAATGACTTGCAATGTCAAAACCCTAAGTTGCTTGACTTGAGATGAAAGATCGGTGGATGAATAATGAAGAATGGATGTGAATTGAGGTAATAGGTGTAAAAATGAGTTAAGAGAGGTTATTTTATAGGGAATTCACCTTATTTTCCCATTAATTGGATCCCTAAGGCTGACATGGAGAAAAATTAAACTTAAAACCTAAATTTTCCCGCTCAAAACCCCAAAAATGGCTCAAATGTGACTCATTTTCCACTAATGGTGAATGAGTCCCACCTAAATGGGACTAATTCGCCACTAATGGTGAATGGGTCCCACAAGGGCCATTTTTACTAGTTGGAATGCGAAAAGTATGAAAATTAAGCTTATATGATGACTATGTCAGTTATTTGATCAAATTATACCTTGGGATGCACAATATGGGTTTATAGGGGCCTATTAGTGATGATGTAAAAGTCAATTGGGGATTGGGACACAAAATTCAATGTGAAAGTGTGATTAAGTACACTTTACAACAGTAAAATGAGGTCCACATAGCCTAGGAAGGCACAAGAACCAATGTGAATGTGCAAGACACATTACAACACTAGTTAATCATTGAGTTTATTTTAAAAACTTTCTAGATTGATATAATAATATTATTAAACACATTTTATAATGTTGAATTAGGAATAAATAGGTCCATTAAGTCTAGAAAAGTGTGAAAGTATCTTACAACACTTTACAACACCTTTACAAGACATCGTTAAAAGCAAGTTATTCGATTTGCAAGGGTCCAAGATCTACTACAAATGCATAAAATTCCTCTCAACACTTGAATTAGGGCCTCATTAAGTCCATTTATCATGAATTATTCCCATATCAAGCAAAGGGTACTTTTTTCTATGGCACACATGTTTATAAGTGGAACACGATGTCCACTATGCAAACCAAACACACGCTCACAAAATTTGGCATCCACTAGGTGCGCCCCCAAAGATAAATACGCACGTGGCCAATATGTGCTCACACACACAAGCAAGTGACTATGGGAAATTCATACCTAAGTTAAGCCCCCATACGTACTAAACATATCAAAGCTATACCTCCTAATAACTTTGATAAGACAACACATAATATGAACAACAAGATTCATGAGGCAAGCAAAACTTTGTATGCTAACACCCATGAATAACAAGATGGCTCCACAGGAAAGTAAATTGTGTTATGCAGGGTTACCATATAATGGTTATTGTAAATGTGAAGTAGTGTAAGGTATTGATGCAGGGGAACCCAAGCTCCTTAAGGATCACCTGAAGGGTCAGGAGGATGCAGGGGTCTTGAAGACCTATAACACATCTAAGAGCATCAATTATGCTATTTTGGAGCCTATAATGGCATTTGGAATGAATGAAGGTAATAGAAGGTTCAAAAGTCATGAGGGTCCTAATAATGACCATAGGACCAAAATGCATTGTAAGTGGACCAATAGTGTCCTAAGATTCTAGATAGGTGTATAGGGTTTTATTTATGTCAAATAAGGTTGAATTATCAAATGTAATAAGTTTTGGAGGGTTTTAGTTAGTAGAGTTCAATAAATTACAAGTTGGAAATTCAAATTTTTGAAATTCAACGGTTAGTTTAGTTTGGGTGGGTAAGTGGTTTTTAGATGTTTAAGCAACAATAATGTAAGGAAACCAATCCAAATCAGTTGGGACAGTTGAGGAATGAGTTTACAAACTTAGAGAAGTCATTTGTACGGACTATTGGTTGATTTTGTAGGGGATTGTACGGACTGCTACAAGAAAAACAATAAAACTTCAGTCTTTTTGCATTTTCTTGAGTTTTCTTGATGAACTATTGATTTCAATTGAAGATATGTTCCATTGGATGAACTAGGGACTTGATTTTTCATGTATTTAAACCTTTGTATGTCCTGATAAATGTTAACAATCAGTTTCTTGTATAATACTACTGACTGTCTCAAGGAAATTTTGTTTTTTCACTAATTTTTGGGGGTTTGCATGGATGACTAATCCATTTCATGGAAGAATGTTACTATAACCTATTAATTGTATCATTTCTAACATGTATCATAAAGATCTAACAAGGTAATGTGCAGGAAGGAATATTTCTAAGGTGTACACTGAGTTTTGACAAGGCAAAGTGCATGAAAATGGTGCTTAAGGTATAGCAGTAGGAGATCTACCTAAATAAGGGGCATGTTTTTGAGTTGAATTTGTTTAAACATGTTGATTTATTGGTGAAAAGTCAAAGAACCGGTTCTGGAAGTGTTTGGAAGGCTAGTTTTCAAGAAGCCCTAGTTTTGGAGGAATTAATTGAGGGTTTTGAGTTTAAGGGTGTTAAGGGTGTCTTAGGAGTCTAAGACCTTGAAAATCCTTAGTTTGGAGAAAATTTAAGATACTGTAGAAATTTTCATAATTAGGGGATAAGATTTGAGTAGGGTTGCTTTGGAAAAAAGAGCTAATTAGGCCTTAATTTTGTGGAAACAGTAGGTTTTGGAAGGATTGGTTTGAAACAAGATCCATTAGGGTTTTTATATGTTGTGTAGCATCATAAAACACACTTGAATAAATCATTTTTTTGCGGATTCCTTTGGAAAAGTTGTGAGAAAATTAAAAAAAATGATCGTTGGAGACCTAGTTGGGCTAGAAGCCTAGTCAAGATGGATAAGTGTGTTTATATCTGAGACAGAGGCTTGGAGCTTTGTAACCATTCAAGAAAAGTTTTTTGAGTTCCCTAAGATCATTCCTAGGGTTTGGATCCATAAGGGAAGAATATAAGTCAATAGTGAACCTTGAAGCCTTATCTCCAGAAGGGTGCCTAGAAGAAGGTTTGAGAGTATATCATAGTAAACCTTGAAACTTTGTGTTTTTTCCTAAAAGTCCCATACCCTCTGCATTAGGTATGTTCAAATGGGTTTTTCTTAGTTCATGTAAGGTCTCCACTTAGGGAACATCATTCCTAATGTCTCCAAGAGAGGACCAATTGAAGAATAGAAGATTCACAACTTAGGGAATGCACTCTACTTTGAATTACCACTAAGAGGAATATAATATGCTAAGAGAAATCATGCTCTTGAAGGACATCACACTCAATGTCACTACAAAGAGAAATATGCATCAAATGAAGTAAGAAGACCACACAATGAAACATGAGTTATAATTGAAATGCAAAAGAATAATTCCAATGTATGCCCCCACTTTAGAGAAATTTCTAAACACCATGTTGTGAGTAATTACTTTAAAGTAGTAAATAATAAACACTAAAATGAAATGAGAGATTATTTGAAAATCCATATGCCACACATATGTTTCCAATAAGCTACATCATGAAAAGAGGTTTCCCTCACAATAAAATCCTAAAATCACACAAGGGATCCACAAATTCAGGGTCAGTATGTCTTTGCTATAGAGCTTGAAAATGTCATCATTCCCCAAATACTCATGGAACGGGAAGAATGACACAAAGAGAGAAAAATATATATATATTTTTTGGGTCAACATGAAAGATACCTAAATGTCTTGACGCCTTGCATCATCCCCAAAAGGAAAACACAAGACAATTGAAAAAGGTAAAATGTTTGACATATAGAAGAATGTAGGTAGAAATAGAGGAATGTCACAAAGAGAGAGATACATAAAATATAATGATATGAGAGATCACATTAAGCGCATGCAATCACACACATTACATGAAAAAAGAAAACAAAGACAACACTAGTAAGGCACATGCAAGTCAACCTATAGCAGGTCATTTGCATCCCAATCTTGTTCATCGTATGCGAAAGGCGGACAACTAGCCAAAGGGACAAAAACAAGTGTGATACTAGGAGTATCACCAAGTTCAATATTTGTTGAATCACTTTTTTAGGGGGATCATCACAATTGTTATCATCTAAGCTTATAGAAGAAGAAAACAATAAATTCAAGTCATTATGTACTTCCTCATCAATTTTAGAAATCTCATCATCATCATCCAAATTAATCACAATGGAAGGTTGAATGATAATTTCTAAATAAGGTGTTAGTCCTTGATGTGCTTGTGAAATAGGGTCTTTTCCTTGTGGCGAAGAGGGAGACTCATTGTGTATTGCTTTAGTTGAGTTTGGATGTTGATTTTTTTTGTTGTTTTCTTCATTTAACCTTTGAGCAATAGCATGATGTCTATGCCTATGCTCTCTAGCATTTATTTTTCTTTTATTACAATTTTCAAGTTGTGTTTGTGTAGGAGTAGGTTTATCAACCATAGGTTTCTTTTCTTCCCTTAGAGGAGGAACAAAAGGAACCATGTGAGGTTGTTCAACCACTTTCTCTTTAGCTTTTTAAACTTGTTTTTATCTTAGGAGGCATGACAAGATTGCTTTGGTTGTCTCTTGGTCATTTGTAGAAGATAGGTAAAGGGTCTATCTTGGGTTGGTCTTGGTTACTTAGGTCTTTTGGTTCAATCATCGTTTCTTCAAGAATAGGAGGCTCAATCATGGGTTGAGGTATGTTTCGAAGGGATAATTCTGCTATGTGTTTTTCCTTAAAATTTTGATAGGATTTGAAAAAGAAATCTTAATGAGGTTTTATAGATTCAATAGCTTTGGGCCAAAATAAATCCAATGAGAAATTCCTATGGGAAGACACGGGATTAAAGCCATTATGATGCACAGTAAAGATATCATTGTCAAAGGGAAACTTTAAAAATTTATGCACGACCGACGGGATGGCTTCCATGGAGCATAGCCATGGATAACCAAGCTTCACACATAATTGATCCTACATCAAGATGATGGAGAATGAGACATCTAATTGTTTCGGTCCAACTTTTAAAGGAAGGATGATATAACCCATTGTAGGGGAAGCAAAACCATAATGCATTTTTATCCATGATTTTGTTTTATCATATGTATCTTGATAGAGTTCATGCACAAGTAAGAATTCTTTAGTGATAAAATTCTCTCCATAGATGAGATCAATTAATATCCCATTAGTGGGCTTGTCATTGATTTGGCTGGCTACATAAAGAGGACCATAAAATTCCCTTCTAATTATATCTTTTGATGAGAAAGCAATGTCAAGGGATATTTTAGTTTTTCCCTTATGAGGTTGAGTTTTGATCAATCTAACCATATTATCCATAGGAATTTTTTCATTAGTATCCATGTTTTCATCATTCATGTCAACATTCATCACATCACTCTTAGTTTCACTAGCTTTTAAAAATAAAGTATTATGATTTGGCATGGGGTTGGTAAAGATTTACAAGTTTTGGTTTGGAGGGGTAATGAGCTTATTACCTCAATCATTGACACCACCAATTTGATTTTGATTGGAATCAATGAGGTCTTGCACCATGTTTTTAAGATGCTTACAATGTTCCATATCATGTCCATTTTGATGGTGAAAATGATAATAGGAATTTGATCTAAAGTTCAAAGGTAATGGCTTAGTAGGATCAAGAGTTCTAATGGAAGGTAAGGAAATCAAGTTCTTTTCTAGAATTTGTAACATGGTGTTATGGAGGGTATAAGGTAAGGGAGTGTATTGTCTTTTTGGATCCCAAAATGTAAAAGGGTTTGTCCTCTTTATGTTAGCAACTTGGGTATCAATGTGTTGGGTTGGTTGAGGGGGATTTAGTTGAAGAAAGCCTTTATTTTGTTTACTAAAAGGTTGGTAATTGTTTTGATTTGTAGATTGACTTTTTAGAATGACTAGAGGTGGGTTTTGCTTAATGACTACTAACTAAGTTTTGATAATCATGAAGGGTGGTACACAAGTGTACGAAGGGAGGAAATTTCATCATGCCAATCTTATCTTTCATCTTAGTTTGTAAGTTTTCAATAAGCATTCATTGAAGGTGAGGATCAGGAATTTGTATGTCAATTTAGGAATAAAGCAATTGGTAGCATGAAATGAAGTGAGTAACCTTTTCATCATCCTTTTGCTCACATCTCATCAAATCAGCTAAGGTCATCACAAGAGTCATGTACACTTGGAAATGGTTGACAAAGGCTCAACAAGTTCATTGAATGAAAGAATTGAATTATTCGGTAAGGAAGAGAACCACTCTAAAGTAGTATCCTTCAAGGATCTAGGAAATAGTTTAGCCAAGATTTTATATTCAAATATGAAATCACTACATTGGGTTGTAAAAGTGGAAACATGGCTAACAGGATCTTCTTTCCCACCATATTTCTCAAATCGGGGAACTTCTACACCTTGTGGCACTTGTTCTCTCAATATATCCAAGGATAACTGATTAGTTTTGATGTATTGCAAAGGTTGACCATTTTTGTTTTGATTTAGAGTTGTTACTTTTTTTTGGAGAGATTCCATGCTTTGTAAGAGTGTGTTAATGATAGCATCATTATTGTTGTAAGGTGGAGTGGTGTATGTATGTGGAGGGAAAGTGAATTATAAATTTGTGAGGGACAATGTTTGAGGAGATATTGTATTTGAATTCACAAAGCTAGAAGGATTCCCTGTGGAAATACCTAAGGAAATTTTCACATTGCTAGTAGGTTGAATGGTTGTGGTAACTTGAGGACTAGTGTATGTAGGAATAGAAATGGGTATTGTAGAAGGAGGGATTAACTTCCACCTTGGCTTTGGGTACACTCCAAAGCTTGAGTAGAACTAGTGATGGTAGGGATAGTGTTGTTAACATTATGCACATTGGTTGTAGGAAGTGAAGCCATGTGAAATGAAGTATGCATACTATGATCCATAGGGGGTTGATTATCAACACTATTAGGAAGAGAGCTAGAAAACCAAAGATCCACAGTGAATGGTATATTGCAGGATGACATGAGTCTTGAACTACATCTCACAATAGTATTGCTAATAGAAAACCAAGTTGTAAAGCTCATGCAAGATTTCACAAACTTAGGGTAAAAACCCAAAATGGAAATAGGGTAAAGTGCAATGCAATGACCTAGAATGAATATGTAAATATAATTTTCATATTCGAAACAAGGAAATTTGTTGATTACACTATGAAAAAATCTAAAAATGAAATATTGTAAATGCAATTTTGAAATTAAGTGATGCAATAAATGAACCAAAATAAGCTAGATCTAATGAAATGAATGGAACAAAAACTTAGAAAACTAAAACAAAGATCTGATAACAACAAATAGAAGCACAAAAATGAAGTTTTTCATGTTATAAAATGTAGATTCAAATCTAATTCAAGACTAAATCACCCAAGTGGGTGAATGAGTCCCAATTAGAGTTTTTGACATGTTTAGATAATGAAAAATAGACAACACAAAATACCCAAAAATCTTGGAAAAAGACCTGTACATGGACTCAATTGCCTAGATGGGTGAATGAGTCCCAAATTAGGGTTTACAAACTAGATTCACGAAATTCTAAGTTGATTTTAATGTTTCTAGGTTGTATGTTGACTTGATTGTTTGCAATGATAGATTTTTCAGTAAAACTGAATGATGCAAAATGCAAAAAATGCAACCTATATGCACTTTTCACTAATGCAATGTTTAGAAGCCCTAAATGGAATTCAACTAATGCAAATCTAATGCAATGTTAATGAAAACTAGATCTACGACTACAATGTTCTCCAAATCAAAAATTCAAGGGTCCAAAGGTCAGGTTCACCAAAATGAATCGAAGGAAATAGGTGTCCACCTTTTAGGAGATGGAACTTTGGGACCTATTTCACACTTTAGTTCATTAGGAACCTAGATTCCTCAAATAATTGAATTGATTGAGGAATAAGGGCTAGGAGGTTCCTTGGTGTAATTAATGGAGGTTCACCATTAAATGAAGATTCTAAGGAGAAATGCAAACACTTATACACAAAACCCTAGAAACTTGAGAACATGAAATCAAATTGATAAATAGAATGAAAAAAATGTACTTGAAGGAGTGAAGATGTTTGAACAAGGTTTGAAAACCTTGAAAATTGTTATTTTTTGAAGTGCGCTAGGACTGATACGCCAGGATGGGTGATTTAGTCCTAGTTTAGGGTTTCTAGGTACAATCTGGAATCTTCTTGTGACAATTAGGATCTAAAAAAAGATGCCAAAAAGGCTATACTGGGACTCATACACTCAGTGGGGTGATTTAGTCCCATTAATAGGGTTTGAATAATATTTCTATAGCCTCTAGTGATCTTTTGTAGCTTTCTTCTTGTCTAATCTCCAAGTTTGAAAAGATTGAATTCTAGCATGTAGGTGAGTTTTCGTGAAGGTGACAACTTTTGCAATTTTTTCTTCAAAGCATCTTCAAGCTCCAATTAGCCTAGATTTACAAACACACATCAAGAGAGAAAAATGTTGTGTTAGGGAATAGGGGTTTTCCTTGGTCAAACACTATTTTGGTAATTAAACCTTGAAATGAAATAGAAAAGCATGAAGGAATGATGAATGAACAAATGCAATGTTGTAACTCACCAAACCCTTAAAATGAAGGCTACAAACTTGTGTGAAATGGCTTCAATGGATGTGGATCTAGACTCTTGATTGAATACTTTCTTGAATCATGAAACCTACATCACAAATGTTAGCTCACAAACACACATGATGCATGAAGACTTTGACATGATGCTTGAATCTTGCATGTTGATCCAAGTGCTTGATGATTTTCTCTTGAGTGCTCCTAATCTCATAAACATTCCTTAGGAATGCTCTCTTAGATTGATTATCTTGCTTATTTGAAAATATGTGAAATAACCTTGTATTTATAAATTTTTTATGCCTAATTTACCAAAATTACAACACTACTAGCCAACATCAGGTCTAGGATAATAAAATCCCACCAAGAATTGGAATTAAAATAGGTCCAGGTTAAAGCGAGACTCATACGCTAGGTTGCTTGCATATGAGTCCCAGTGGCTTAAACCTAGGACATAGATCTCAAGAAGTGTTAAGTTCAATGTCACATTTAAAATCAGGTCTCGAGACCTAGGTGGGACTCATATGCCGAAGGTGGCATATGAGTCCTGATACCTAGATCTTAAACCAAAAACATTAGATTATGATTTGTCATTTGTCAAATTTTGAGATTATCCTTGGGAAAAAGAATTTAATTAGGCTTCAGAATGTAAAATAGGACCAATTAGGGCACAAATGAGCCATGTTTTAATAGGGAGGTGTTGCAAGTATGAGCTAGTTTGGTGGTGTTTTCATTGATGTTGTCATTGATTTCAACACAATTTAGTATGTTGTATATTGTACATATATGGTTGAGATGTTGTTGAGATATTGTGAGTACATGGATCTATCTTATATAGCTATAGATATGTTGTGTTAATGAGCTTCCAAGTTCTTTTGAGAAAATTAATAAAGAAGTGAAGTCAGAAGAAGGAATGTATCCAAATTGAGCTTTGGTATGTGCTCAGTATTTCTCTTGTGTTGATCCTATGCTTGTGCAAACCTGAAGGTTTGATAAAGGTGATTTAGTGGTGATATCTCCTAAGTTTTAGCTTCTGGTGTGATGGTATGTGAAAGTTACATTCACCAATATGTGAACTATTTTGGTAGAGTTGATATTCTATGGACTGAGAGAAATATTGTTGCTCTACAATTTTTCTTTGTTTCATCTCAGATCTTGCAGATTTGGAATAAGCTTTGTGAAGGTCTTTTCTATGCCCTAGAAAAGAGGTTTGAAGTCTGTAGATCCATAAATCATGTTTTAGTATTTATGTGTGTGTTTGCATAGTCTAAATTGTCTGATGAAAGAAATTTAGTGATTAAAGCCTATTTTTCTTGTTGTGGATGTATCTGGAAGGTTTAAAGATGTATTCTTGTGCTTAAGGAAGTTTTTTTTGGCATCCACATGTCATCTTCCTGTTGGGAAGGGTGTACATCAACAAAAAAAAATTCATTAGGTTTGGCCGACCTAGTGTTTACACTTTATTTGAGGAATAAATTTTAATTAAGAAAGCATGTAGAAGATTCAAGAATATTATATGTGGTATTGGTTATATGTTTTATTGGTCCACTCTTATTCCTTTCCACCACGATAATTTAGAGTTGCTGACCTAATTTGAATTTATGAAACAATGTATTGTGGCTAACCTTGGAGAAAGTTTCTAAGGTTGAGAATAGTATAAAAGAAAGTTGAGTTGTGAAGAATGGTATGATAATGAGATGCATAGTGATGAAATAATGCCACAAATCAGAAGAGAAGAAGTGTGTGTGAGTGAGTTGTTATAGCAGTTTTTTAGTGTGTTGAAGGCAGTGAACTGAAGGTTTCTATAATCCTACGAATGTGCTTTAATTGTAGTGGTCGATCTTTTGTTCTCTTTTGTATCTGTAGGCAATGAGCCTCTCTATTGGACAGTGAGTCATTTGTAGGCAGTGAGCCTTTGTATTTGGATAGTGATTCCTCTTTTGGGTAGTGAGCCTTTGTATTTAGTTGATAATCTTTCTATTGTGGGTTAACCCTCACCATGGTTTTTCCCTTATTGGGTTTTTGACATAAAAATTTTGTGTTCATTGTGTTGATTTACTTTCTATTATTTATGTTTCATGCTTATATTTAATAACAGAATAGCGTGGTTGAAGATTTGATAAGTGATAAAATTTCAAGGTTGAATTTATCTAACAACTGATTCAGCCCCCCTCTTAGTTGTCTTGGGCCTGTTTAATAATTGGTATCAAAGCTTGTGGTTCCTTGCTATAGAGCTTAACCACTTAAGGAAGATCCAATGGCGCACAAATTGGTGACCCCTATGTTTGATGGAACTAACTACAAAGATTGGAAGGGATGAATGAGAGGATATATTATCTCTTGGTTTCAAGACTTGGAAGGCTGTTGAGAATAAGTATACACTTTCATCTAGTGGTGTTAATTATGCAAATGAGATCTCTACTTATGAAGAAAATGAGATGGAAAAGTATGCGATTTGCAGTGGTTTATCTAAAAATGAATGAATTAAGGTTAATTCTTTGGATACTACATATGATGTCTGGAAGAAGTTGGAAGACATGTATGAATTAAATGAAAAGGTAAAATTGACAAAGAGACTGGCAGCAAAGCATAGATTTGTGAACCTAAAGATGGAAGATGGTGAAGAATTTACAAGTTTCTTTCACAAGGTTGAGCAGATTGCAAATGAAGTTAGAAATCGAGGAAAGCTATTAGATGAAGAAATAATTGAGAAGATCCTAATCACCCTACCAGATTGCTACAGCGATAAAATCTCTATGATTGAAGAAATGTATGCTCCTAAGAAGTACACCTTGGAACACTTGTTTGACACCTTGCAAGCATTTGAATTGAGAAATTTTCGAAAAGATGACAAGATAGAAGAAAAGACAAAAATGACATTTAAAACAATGAAGATTGAGGAGGAACCGAATAGCGATGGTGTTGATGAGTTGGAAAGCTAACTTCACCAGGAAGTTGAAGAATGGTACTAGAAATTATAAAGGTATGTTACCCTTTAAATTCTTTAGTTGTGGTAATATTGGTCATTATGCTTTAAGATGTCTGAATAGGGTTACACATAAGAAGAACAAGGATAGAAAGAATAAGAAGTATAAGAATTTGTACTATGTTAAGGAAGAGGAAGGTATTTCTAATGATGAATCTAATAATGAAGTTGATGATAGTGAATGCTTATTCTTAGCTTTGGAAAGTAAAACTATATCCACTAACCTTGGAAAATGTGTAAGTAAGAAGGCTCCTGAGGTTAAGAAGAATAGGATGGAAGGTACTTTGGTTACTGTGTTTCATGAAAGATAGGATGAATACTACTGGGTAATTGATAGTGGATGTTCAAATCACATGACCAAAGATAAGAGTAAGTTCACTAAACTAGAGAGGTATGACAGTGGTTTAGTTATGTTTGGTGATGATTCAAGACCTAAGATCTATGGAAGAGGTTCAATTAGTTTTGATGGAGTGCATAGTACTGATGATGTGTATTATGTGAATGGTTTGAGGCATAACCTTCTAAGTGTTGGTAAGATGTGTAGCAATAGCTTTAAACTTGTGTTTCAGAACAATACATGTGAAATTCGAAAAAGGATCCAAAAATGGAGATATGATTGTTGCTAGAAGAACTCATGGAAACATCTATCAGCTAAAAGAAGTTGATGGTGATTGTCTTGTATCTCATATCAGTGAAACTTGGTTATGGCACTAGAGAATGGGACATGTGAATTTTGATAACCTGGTCAAGATCAGTGCAAAGAAGATTGTTTGAGGACTTCCTAGAATCACAAGACCTTCTAATGCCATCTATAGAAGTTGTCAATTGGGGAAGCAAACAAGATGTAGCTTTAAAGGAAAAGAACATTCTACTACCAAAATGTTGGAATTAGTACATATTGATCTCTATGGTTTGAGTAAGACTGGAAGCCTAAATGGTGATAGATATTTCATGTTGCTTATTAATGATTACACTCGAATGACATGGGTTTCTTTTCTCAAAGAAAATAATCAGGCCTTGGATAGGTTTAAGGTATTCAAAGTAAGAGTGGAGAATGAAGTAAATCTAAAAATCAAGTGTTTAAGATTTGATAGAGGTGGTGAATTCACTTCTGGTGAATTTAGTGCATTCTGTGAAAAGTACAACATAAAAAGATAGTTTTCTGCTCCAAGAACCCCTTAGCAAAATGGAGTAGTTGAAAGGAAAAATAGGAAAATTTAGGAAGCTTCTAGAACTATGATGAAAGAGTCTAATGTACTAGATGTATATTGGAGAGAAGCGATGCATACTGTTGTTTATGTTCTTAATAGATTTCAGATCAGGCACAATAGCAAAAAGACAACTTTTGAGTTATGGACTAGTAAGAATCCTACTGTGAAATATTTTAAGGTATTTGGAAGTAGATGCTACATTAAAAGAGATGATGAAAATATTGGAAAGTTTGATGCTATATGTGATGAAGGAATATTTCTTGGATACTCTACTACTAGCAAGGCATACAGATTCTTTAACAAAAGATTGAGAAAGATCATTAAAAGTGCTAATGTGAAAGTTGATGAAGACATACATAGACCTATTGAGATAAGTGAAGTTGAACTTGATGATCCTATCTGTGAACATATACCTAAAGAAAATAAGAAGGAAGAAGAAGAAGAGAAAGAAGAAGAAGAACAAGTGGAAGAAGAAGAAGAAGAGAATGAACTGGAACCTGCTACTAGG
The DNA here is from genome assembly GCA_007258455.2 of Sequoia sempervirens. NCBI lineage: Eukaryota > Viridiplantae > Streptophyta > Pinopsida > Cupressales > Cupressaceae > Sequoia > Sequoia sempervirens. The sequence continues at coordinate 1,052,362,713 of VDFB02271358.1, read as the reverse complement.
ACTCCTAAATATGTATAGAAGAATCATTTGGAAGATCAGATAATTGGAGAAAAGAGTGAATGTGTGAAGACAAGAAGTAGAGTTGCGGTTGAGGTAAATTTGTGTTTACTCTCTAAAATATAACCTAAATCTAGAAAAGAAGCATGTGAAGATGAAAGTTGGATGAGAGCTATGAAAGAGGAACTGTAGTAGATAGAAAAGAATCAGACATGCAAAATACTCCCTAGACCTGTGAACAAAAATGTGATTGGCTCAAAATGGGCATTCTAGAAAAAATAAATGGAAGTGGAGAAGTAGTAAGGAATAAGGAAATACTGGTATGCAAAGGATATTCACAAGTTGAAGCTATAGATTTTGAAGAAACATTTTCCCCTGTGGCTAGAATGGAAGCTATAAGAATGTTTTTGGAATTTTCTACACACAAGGACTTCAAGGTATATTAGATGGATGTTAAGTCAACTTTTTTGAATGGCGAGTTGGAAGAAGTGTACATGGAGCAACCTAAAGGGTTTCAGTTGTTTGACAAGCTAGATATGGTTTGTAAATTGAAGAAAGCATTGTATGGATTGAAGCAAGCTCCTAGAGCTTGGTATGCAAGACTGGACAAATATCTGACAAAGCAAGGATTCAACAAAGGTTTTGTGGACAAAAACCTCTACTTCAAAGTGCAAGGTAATAAGATGTTGATTGTAGTTGTTTATGTTGATGATATCATCTTTGGTGGAAATGAATGAATGTGTAAAAAGTTTGTTGAAGAAATGCAGAATTTTTTTGAGATGTCTATGATTGGTGAATTGAATTTCTTCCTTGGTCTACAAGTGAATCAAACTAATAAAGGGATATTCATTTCACAATTCTAAGTATGTAAAAGAGTTATTGAAAAAGTTTGGGATGGAGGATTCTAAACCAGTTTGGGATGGAGGATTCTAAACCAATTTGTACTGATCAGAGCAAATATAGATCCATGATTGGCGAATTGTTGTATCTTGCTGCTACCATAATAGATATTATGCATGCAGTTTGTTTAGTTGCTAGATTTCAAGAAGATCCTAGAGAATCACATCTTATAGCTGTAAAAAGGATATTTAGATATCTTAAAGGCACACCAGATTATGGACTATGTTACCCTAAGAGTAATGATTTCACTCTGAGCACCTATATAGATGTTGATTGGGCTAGATGTGTAGATGACCAGAAGAGTACCAATGGTGGTGATTTCTTTCTTGGTGGAAGACTAGTTTCATGCCTAAGTAAAAAGAAAGACTTGGTTTCTTTATCCACTGCATAGGCATAATACATTGCTACAGCATCCTCCTGCACACAAGTTCTATGGATGAAGAAAAATCTGAAAGACATCAATGTGGTATATGATGAGCCTATTTCTATTTTATGTGATAATACAAGTGCAATAAAAATTTCTAAGAATCCAGTTATGCATTCAAGAATGAAGCACATATCTATCAAGTATCAATTTCTAAGAGAGAAAGTGCTAGAGAATGAGGTCAGACTAGAGTATGTGACAACAAAGGAACAAATTGCAGAAATATTTACTAAAGCTCTTCTGAAGGATACTTTTGAGCATCTTAGGGAGAGGTTGGGGGCCATTGACCCTCCTAACTAGGTGCATCATTCTAGTGAATTCACAAATTCTTCATTTATCTGGACTAATGGATGGGTCTACTCCACAGGGTGAGTAGAAAAGGTTTTCATTATTGCAGTATGAGTGTACTCCTAAGGGGGAGTAATCAGAGTAGTTTTTCTTTTCCATTGATTTCAAATGGGGAGAAAAGTTTATGTGTTTCCATCAATGACAAAGGGGGAGATTGTTGCAAGTATGAGCTAGTTTGGTGGTGTTGTCATTAATGTTGTCATTGACATCAACACATTTTAGTATGTTTCATATTGTACATATATGGTTGAGATGTTGTTGAGATGTTGTGAGTACATGGAACTATCTTATATAGCTATAGATATGTTTTGTTGATGAGCTTTCAAGTGCTTTAGAGAAAATTAATAAAGAAGTGAAGTCAGTAGAAGGAATGTATCCAGATTGAGCTCTGGTATGTGCTCTGCATTTCTCCTATGTTGATCCTATGCTTGTGCAGACCTGAAGGTTTGATAAAGGTGATTTAGTGGTGATATCTGTTGATTTTTAGCTTCTGGTGTGATGGTATGTGAAAGTTACGTTCACTAGTATGTGAACTATTCTAGCAGAGTTGGTATTCTGTGGATTGAGAGAAATATTGTTGCTCTACAATTTTTCTCTATTTCATCTCAAATATTTTGGATCTAGAATAAGCTTTGTGAAGGTCTTTTCTATGATCTAGAGAAGAGGTTTGAAGTCTAGAGAGCCAAAAATCATGTTTCGGTATTTTTGTGTGTGTCTACACAGTCTGAATTGTCTGATGAAAAAAATTTAGTGATTGAAGCATGTTTTTCTTGTTGTAGATATATCTAGAGGGTTTTGAGATTTATTCTCATGCTTAAGGAAGTGTGTTGTGGAATTTTTGTGTCATCTTCTAGTTGGGAAGCATGTACATCAATGATTATTTGTGTTTTCGTTAGGTTTGGCCGACCTAGTGTTTACACTTTATTCGAGGAATAAAATTTAATTAAGAAAATGTGTAGAAGATTCAAGAATATTATTTGTGGTCTTGGTTATATGTTTTATTGGTCCACTCTTATTCCTTTCCACCACAAGAATTTAGAGTTGCTGACCCAATTTGAATTTATGAAACGATGTATTGTGGACGACCTTGGAGAAAGTTTCTAAGGTTGAGAATAGTATAAAAGCAAGTTGAGTTGTGAAGAATGGTATGACAGTGAGATATATAGTGATGAAAGTGTGCCACAAATCATAAGAGAAGAAGTGTGTGTGAGTGAGTTGTGATAGTATTTTTTTAGTTTGTTGAAGGCAGTGAACTGAAGGTTTCTGTAATCCTGTGAATGTGCTTTAATTGTAGTGGTGGATCTTTTGTTCTCTTTTGTATTTGTAGGAAGTGAGCCTCTCTATTGGACAGTGAGTCCTTTGTAGGTAGTGAGCCTTTGTATTTGGACAGTGAGTCCTCTTTTGGGTAGTGAGCCTTTGTATTCAATTTATAATCTCTATATTGTGAGTTAACCTTCATCGTGGTTTTTCCCTTATTGGGTTTTCCATGTAAAAATTCAGTGTTCATTGTGTTGATTTACTTTTTGTTATTTATGTTTCATGCTTATATTTAATAATAGAATAGTGCAGTTGAATATTTGATAAGTGATAAGGTTTTAAGGTTGAATTTGTGTGACAACTGATTCACCCCCCCTCTCAATTGTCCTCTGCATGTTTAACAGGAGGGCCCAAATAAGTGTGAAAATGTAGAGGGATACATTTTTCTACACTACACACATGTAACAAGCTCCTAATGTTTTTCCTATTGATTTTACCTAAGTTTGAACCCATGTGTGAATAGTTTAAGTTTACCAGCACATAGCAATATTTTTTTCCTTTTCAATAACATTGATGCATATTTTAAATAAACCCATTTCAAATTTCCATTGTATTTCAATAAAGTAGCATTGCATAATCCCAAGTAATAAGTACATTTCTAAATACATTTTTCATAAAGATATAAGATCATGATTACATGTACATAGCTCTCAATAGCTCAATGGAATAAAGTAAAAATGGTCCATATGTCCCTCCCTAGGCATACATCCTCAATTTTTTTCTACCAACTACATTATGGAGAGTATCACCCAAGTGCTTTTCCCCCAACCATGGACTAACTACAGTCCCCCGCACATCTACCTAACTGGTAAGATGGCCCTCCCTTCAATGAAGAGATTGATTTGTTAACCCTCATAATAATAGACTTCTTGAGCATGGTGTTGTGTCCTATATAGCTATATGGTGGATACCTACCTACATGCATGATGTCCCCAACCTAGTTATGCAAACCTAGCTCATAGTGAACTGACAAGAGTAATCAATGGAACTTACACTACTTTGGCCAAAGATTTGATAATTGCATCAAACTCACTTTCTAAGAAGTGGTGTCTCACTTCTATGAAGTGGATGTTGTATGTTCACCCACCCCCTTTTCTCGATTTGGTAAATTATATGACCATACTAACTCTTGATGAGTTTATTCCACAACATGATTCCAACCCAAAAGTATTGTACATTCATGTGATCTAATTGACCAACTAGGTTACTCCCAACCTTGGTTTATCCTAATCCAAGGATAAACCCCTCTAACTATACAAGTTTACATTACTTCACAAAATTACATTCATAATCATAGTACTTCTATTTAAACATTACAATTCATGCAACCATAAATTTGGGCTTTGATATCTTAAATACAATAATGCATTATCTTTGTAAATATGATTCATGCTTCTACATAATAAATATATATTAAAGTAATAAGATTTCACCTTCAGCATATAAGAAAGCTTTATGCAAAACATAATCACTAATTCCTCAAGCATTTGTAAACATGTGACATTAAAAATAGAAGAGAATGATAAATTAGAAATACTAGCATGCCTGGATAATTCGCTTTCAAATGAGAAATTTCCCTCAAACTTAATCTCAAAGACTCTTCTTGTTGCTCCTTCTAATTTCAGCTTAACTCCACTTCTAGCCTCTTCCCACACTCAAAACTCACAACAATTAACTCACAAATACACAAGAACTCTCTTATTTCTCACTACTTGAAATCATCAATGCTTTGCATAGAAAAACTACAATAGAATGAAAATAAATGAATTCCAAAGACTAATATGTCACCTCTATTTATACTTAACATTGAGAAGATTAAGGCTACATTTTAGCTTCTCCAATTGGCACCTTTTCTCCTCCTTTTTCCACCTCTAAATGTAAAATACAAATACAAAACCATATCTTCTTCAAAACAGGTTGACTAAGCAATATTGAGTGAAATGTGGTTGCTAAAAGAAATAGAATACAAACACATGCAGTCCCAACAAAAATAGCTATTAAAACATAATTGAATCACCTCCAACAACTGCCAACAATAGTTATTTTATTAAGTCAAAACATGGCAATGGTTTCCTATAGGTTTACTGTACTCCATTGTGGCTTTGATCAAGTCCATCACCACTTTGTTTGTTGTGTGTGGCTTTCCAAATGTTTAACAAGTCTAATAATTAAATGCACCTCTTTACCTTTACATGGCGCAACAAAATAGCACACCATTGAACTTATCAAATTACATTCATAATGCATTCCCTGCACTATATACTATGTACTTTCCATTGCAACAATAATCACTCTAGCACATATAAAAATATATGTGTCACATTTATTATATGCCATGTTTAAGTTGTTCACTTTATATAAGTTTTATACTATTCACTTACCTCGCATTACATGTGCATTCATATTATTCAATATATAAACATATATATTGTTAGTGTAATTAATATTTAATTACACTTTCATAAGTTTACTTAGCCATTATTTTAATTCCTAGGTTGCATTTAGTCATCCTTATCTTGTTGAGCTATCTTGTTGCTCAAGATAAGATTAGGGTTATGCATACATTGATTTTATAAAGCCTCATCTCATGTAATTTATGAATTAATGAGTAATATTATTTGCACATCTTCATGCAAAGCTCTACTTTTTTCTATTTTTCTCTTCTGTGGAAGGATTTTTGGTTTGCATGTCTGATCTTGGTTCTAACATGGTATCAGAGCCTTGATTTGCAGCCCCTTCTCAGAGTTTTAGAGAGATTTAGTGCAGAGTAGTTTGGGGTCCCTTGAAGATTTCATGCCTTGATATTATCCCTCTATTTGGGTTCTCTTGCATGGTCACTTTCGACACACATTGGAGGAAATATGAGCTCATTTTCGAGTCCAGGGCTATTGAAAAAGTCAAGATGGACTTTTTGTCGCCTAAATCTGACATTTTATGCCAAAGTTATGAGGGTTTGAAGATTTTCCAGATCTGGGAGTTGCAAAGATTCTAGTGCATTTTGAGGTAGATCGGACCTCACCATTAGATCCAAAGCGTCTTGTTGTGCATATTTTCACACATGCCTCGTCGGAAGCAGGGACCCTCTTTCTATTTGGTTTTGGTGTTTTGGCCTTTTCTTTTGAGGTTTTGTCTTGTTTAGGCATGTGCTTAAAATGTTTATTTTGAATACCTAGGTGTTTCCCCCAGGTTATTCATTGAAAATCTTGAGTTCTAGGTGAATTTCGGGCTTTTGCTTGGATCCAGGATTTTCCGCCCTCGTCAGATTTTCCCGGATCCTGCTTGGACTCCGGCTGGACCCTTGTTTTTTGGGGATTTTCAGTATTCATGGATTTCCGCGTGGGCTAGATTTTCCTGGATTCTGCCCTTTCATCAGCTTCCCGAAATTCCTTTTCTGACTGTCCTGTCAATTGTGTTGTTGGCTTCGTGCGTGCTTTGAGGGGCGTATCTAACTTGGTTTTCGGGTCTCTTGGATTATTTCATGCTGGGGTTGTTCAATATTGCATCATTTGTCAACTCCTAGCTAAGTTCTGAGCTTACATGTGCACTAATGGTGGGTGAATAGGGTTTCCGACTGGGGGAAATCTCATTTCAAGTTATGTCGTCTTAAAACGGGCCTGAAACGCAAGAGAAAATCTAGGAAAGGTCCATCCCTGACTTGTCCTAAGTTAAATGGTTGAAATTCTGTGTTGGTTCAGTGTCTGGAGGAAATCGGGACTATCTATCCCTTTTGAATTTTAGTCACTGTAACCCTTCGAGGTCGGTGAGATGTCATGTAGATCTTTTTGTGTCGTGCCAAAGCCCTTCGTGGGTTTGCATTTGGTCACCCATACACCGCAATTCTCACGCCGAAAGTCTTTCTGTCGGGAAGACAAACACTATCGCCGAGAGCTCATAGCGAGATCCTTTCGTCTTGTCAATCTTTCATTTTGTCGCTGAGACCTCCCCCTTTCAGCGAGACCCTTCACCGAACATCCTACTCTTATCGAGTGACCTTCTGTCGGGGAGACATTCATGCTTCACTGAGACCTTCTAGTGAGCTCATTACTCTTGCCGAAGCCTTTGCTTTCGGCGAGACTCCTACCATTCACTAGGACTTCATAGCGAAACCTTCCTCTTGGCAAGCCCAGATCTTCTGTTAGGTGACTTCATAACGTCGGCAAGAGGTTATGCCAATGGAACTCTTCATCGGTGAAACATAACCTAGTCGCTGGGACCTCTAGCCGAACTCAAGCGCTTCACTAAAAGCCCTCCTAAGTCCATCCATTCATTGTGACCGTATCTTTATCACACCGAAGGTCTCTCATGTTCTATCACTAGTCGGCGAGACCAAAAGAAGTCCCTGAGACCTTACCCTGACTACCCGCTGGTCACATCGAGATGTTCCCCATCGCCGTTCAGAAAGACTCGGTAAGTTCGCTGAGACATCATATAGATAAACTTTAGTCTGGCCGAAGTTATTACTTAAACTTTGGTGGTCATAGAAGACAAGGGTGATTCATTGTGACTTTATACCGAAGAAAGTCTCTCATTGACATGACTTTCACATTCGCTTTCGGCAAGATGTGCCCCACTCGGCGTGACTTCATCCCGAATGAAATTTTCTTTGTCGAAGTACTTGCCTTTGCACTGTTTGGTTCGGAATTGTGTCTTAACTGCAAATTTCTGTCGAGTCTATATTTCTCTGAAATCTGCCATCCCTCTGGTTTCCCAAAAATCCTCTTTGGCTCGTTCTTCGCGAAAGTCCGTCCCTCACGGATTTCCCTAAAATTTGATGAAACATAAAGGAACATGAAATAATTTGATTCGTTTATAATTTGTGATGCATTTAATGATTATTTCATGTCATATTTGGATCTCTCATGTGATTTATTGATGAAAAATGATCAGATTTGATAGTTAAGTAGGTGTTTCCTGGTTATTCTGTTGGAATCCGATTAGTTAGGAATTTCCCGAAATTCCTCTCTGGCTCAGATTCCGCGAATGGCCTTGAAACCCAAAATTTGTGGGATCATTTAATATAAGATTTAATGGCACTTTGGTTGCAGGAGATGCATTCTAATGATGTATTGTTGCATTAACATTGGTTTCCTATGGTTTTTATTGTGGTTTTCTTGACGAATGCAGGCTAAAACTAGCAAAGCAATAGTTGGCTCCTCATTGTCTAATATAGAAGATTAAGTTAGACGTTAAGAGTAGGATCCCTAAGAAAAAAGTCATTGTGGATTAGGCAGAGGGTGTTGAAGAAGATTTACAAACAGAGAAGACACATTGATAACACCCTGAGTGGTGTCTACAATGGCTGCATTGCTTTTCGAGATAATGACAGGAAGAAGGAAGATCGCACCCAAGTATTTGAATATGGAGCAGTTGAGAGAATGGTGGCAGGACATTTATGCACCAAGTAATGATGATTCTGTGTTTGAGCACCAGCTAGATGATACGGCCACCTACCCTATAGTCATCGATAGGTATTTGGCATGTAAAGTAGACTGGGGTAAGTCGGTCAGGCAGTCAAAGAAGAGGAGATTGCGTCCATTGAGAATTGACTTAGGGTTTTTCCCCTGCCACCTGTGATGGACTTGGATGCAGTGTTCTTGAAAGTACATGAAGAGCTAGATTAGAATGGAGATAATAGGGAAGGGAGCTAATGATAGGCTGCAGCGTGATTTGTGCCTCCCTACTACCTTCCCGCATGTTGGTCCGAACTGTGCTACGGATCTCAGACCGACTTGGACGGGACATGCATTTAGTGCTTATTTGATTGACCATGGGTTTCTCTTGGCCGAGTTGTTGTGCCATTAATGTTGTAAAACCCTTGCTTGGTCGACGGGTTTCCTGGGGAATTCTATATATTGGGCACTTCGCCTCATTTGTAAAGGGTTAGAACGGTTAGAAATAGTTAGATGGTTAGAGAGAAAAATAGTTAGAAGTAGAGGTAGTTAGTAGCAAGTAGGTATTCTCAAGAAAATGTTGTAAAAGAAATCTGGAATTGTTGCTATAGTGGACAATTTGAATATAAGAAATGACATTGTGATTTGGTGTCATACTTGTCTTCTTTTGTTTTGCATGGTTCTTTTTATTCTATCTTTAAAATTTCTTTGAGAAGGTTCATGTTTAGATTAGTTTTGGGTTCGTTAATGTTTGTGATTTAATACTTGAATGTTGTAGCAATCCTTCAGTCCATAATTTTTGCAACCAACTGATTGTTAGTTGCTTTGCAAAGTTAGCCTAGACTTCATATTTCGTGTGCCTAGTTCGATTGTGAAGATTTGTTCATTTCAACTACAAAAAGGGTTGTTGAATGAATGTTCGTGATTTGAAAATCTTAACACCTTAGAAGATTGCACTATTTTTTGTGAGATTGTAGATTTATCTTGGTCAAGCAGAGATCGGTTTTAGAGGGATTGGTCCATTCGAGTGTTGGTTACCTTCATTATCGATCTTAGGAGTAATGTTAGGTTTAGAACTCTCTCTGAAACCCTTATCCTTTTTTATTTCTTTGATTATTGGGTTAAATCTAGGATTGAAGCACCATCAGATTATTAGATCTGATAAAATTGATTCAGCATTTTGCTTGTAGTAAGGTCCCATTGTGATTACCAGCATTTTCACATTTCGTTACTGAGTTGTTTATGCACTGTCAAGACCTGACATTAGAAACCTTGGGGTTATCTCTTGAGGCTTGTCGATAGAGATTTACCTTTCAAGAGAGATAGGATATCATATTATGTCTGGTTGTTATTGTGCAAAAAACACGATCAACACGTCTGAGAGCCGAAAATTGACATATAACTCACTTATATTCAGCGTCAGCTATTCGTGAGGCAAAAAAAATTTACCCAATAGGTCATATGACCCACCAGGTATAGGGTATGTTTGTAGAATAAAAAATTCAATTTTTCTGCATATTATTCATTGGCTTTTTTTATCAGGCTTTATTTGCAAAAAAAAAAAACTTTTAAATGGGGCATATTCGGTGGGGTTGATTTTTTTTTTTAAAATGTGCATGCTGCACATATTGGTACTATTGTACTAGGTCTGTCGGCTTTTTCACCAAACCTACCTTCACCGACATTCATTTGTTTTCCGACCACTGATGCTTACCCCGCCGGCCTTATTCCACCCACTGGTTCATCTCCATCGACTGAGAGCTTCTTCTTTCACCGGTGGTAGCTCCCATCTACTAGCCCTTCTTCCAGCTCCCATCAACCTCCTTATCCTCCTTATCCTCCCATCGATGTTTTCCTTCGCTGTGTGCTCATGCCCCAGCCTCGGATACATCATAAGCTCGGGCGGCTATACCATTAGCAATGGCGCTAGGAGCAGCACCACTGCCAAATCGCCTACCCACCACCAGCCTGGTGGCGAGATTCTTTTTTTCCTTTTTGGAGACTGTGGTCACATGGGGGACCACCGGCTAGAGCAAAATGAGCTAATTTTTTGCCCCCACTTAGCCTCTACTAACCCTAATTTTCCCACATACAGGGCTTTTTTCATTTTGGCATAACTTTTGATCCCGGAGGTGAATTTTTTGAAACGAGATATTTCCAGAAAACTGGCGAGCCCAATTTTTTAATGGAGTGGTTTGTTTTCAAATATTTTTCTATTTGGTGGGATTTTTTTCTTGTTGAAGTCAGATGTTCAGATTTTGCTTCAGAGGGTATATCTTTTGACTCAGTGATCCTTTTTTCGCCATTCTCATGGCATCAAAAAGTTGATTATGTTCTCTACACAGATCTCACATCAATTTAAATTTATTATTTATGCATATTTTTGCATTTTCTCCTTTTGCAATCATTAGGTATTGTAATAAATGAACTGATATAAAGTTCCATCAGGGGTTTTCTTGCATAATAATCTAATTAGAGTGTAGTTTCACTTTGATCTCCATCTTGATTTGCTAACAGCTCACATGGGTTATATATAGTTTCTTAGTTTCTATTAGCCACATTTTTCTTATAGCTTGACACATATCAAATTCATATCGGTTCACACTTCAGATTGGGAGTTTATGGTTATTGATTTGTATTGGTTCAAATCCATCTTAGTTTGAGGGCCATGTTTTTATGGTTAATGTTCCAAAGTCTTTATGGTACTTGTTCCCATGGAATATTTTTAGTCCCAGTTTGGCATCAACTTCAAGATACATGGTTTCTATATTTTTTCATCATTTCATCTATTGTTTCTTTATGGATTCTAGGGTTGTTCCAGTTTGTGAGTTTCCTAATGTTTCATGGCATTAGGTTTGATGTTGCATTATAATGATTCCACTTTGGTTTCTTGTAAACAAAAGTATATTTCCTTGCTTTCCAAATTTCGGTTCCAGTGTTCTTCCAGTGCTTCTTTGCAACAGGTCATCTCATTGAAGGGGGGTTTTGTCCCATTGGTTTTTCCTCTTTCTCATTATTTCATTTGTACATGGGTACCTGATTAGGCCTTGTTGTCGATACCCATTCATGCTTTCTTGCATTCATCTTAGTTTTAGGTGCATTCTTATTTAGTCTCCCTAAGTTGCACTTATGGGAGGGTGTTAGTGTAATTAATATTTAATTACACTTTCATAAGTTTAATTAGGCATTATTTTAATTCCTAGGTTGCATTTAGTCATCCTTATCTTGTTTCTCAAGATAAGATTAGGGTTATGCATACATTTCTTTTATAAAGCCTCATCTCATGTAATTTATGAATTCTTGAATAATATTATTTGCACATCTTCATGCAAAGCTCTACTTTTTTCTGTTTTTCTCTTCTGTGGAAGGATTTTTGGTTTGCATGTCTGATCTTGGTTTCTAACATATATATATATATGCTTAGTCATAATTATATAATATACATGTATTAACATATATATTAAAAACATTCAATTTTCAATCATATACATACATATATATATATATATCATTTTCAATATCTAATAATAATAACATATATATATTTATCGATAAGTATATATACCAAGTGTATATATATAATCAACTTCCCAAGTATATGGGGTATCTATAAATGCATATACATAAGTATTTCTACCTATGTGTGTGCATACGTGTATATGCTCATATACATGAGTTATCACACACACACACATTTATTTAATGTATATACATATGTATTAACATATTGTATCTAAGGGTTAATTTTCCTAAGGTTAGATTATCAATTCAATAAAGCATATAAACCCAAAGAAAACTATCAAGCACAATGGAAACTAAATAAAACAATTATACTTGTCATTGAAGCTTCCTTGATTTACCTTCATAGCACCTTCTAACTTGCCGATTATTGTGTTGCCCTCAGATCGAATGTACGAGCAATGACTATGACAAATTCCTAAACAAGCTTTGAAGGATTTTAAACATATGTCTATGCCTATGAGAAAATGACTAAAATGCCTATGTCAAGAAATGTCTAAAACTTGATGAAATCACAATACGAAAATAAAAATGCTGCAATACCTAAGAATGAGCGTAAGTCTGACTAGTCCAAAATGTGAGCAAAATTGGCATTTTATAGAAAATACAATTTTGGACAAACGGACGAGATCGACTTTTTGACAGAACCCTAAAATCAGAGGACAAGATTTAATGTGATAATCCCTAATTTGGGTTAGGGTAGAATCATTAAATGAGTGGTCGAGATGTCATCTGAGAAGATCGAATCGGTGGTTGAGAATAAATGAGATAATTAGTCAGAAGAATAAAGATTTTTGAAAATCAAGAAGATAAAGATTGTCTGATTTGTGAGATTCGAAAAATCAATAAGATAAGAGTTGAACTGAAAAGCAGATCTGAAAAATCAGGAATCAAATAAAAGTTATTTGATTTTTTGAAGGAAAAGGATTATTTTGAATTAAAAACAAATTTAACTCAAAAAGGAGGAAAAATCATGTGATAGTAAATAATTAAAATCTTTAATCATTTACTAAAAAGCAGGAAAATTGGAAAGTGGGATAATTTAAATAAATGATTTTATTTAAATTAGAAAAATCCAAGAGATAGGGAGTGGACAATTTTAAATAAATATCTTTATTTAAAATCGGAAAAAGCGATGGTGGATGATAATTAAATAAATTAAAGAATTTATTTAATTATAAGAGGTCATGAGATATTAATGACGCTTTAAATAAATAAAACTTATTTATTTAAATAATCAGGAGGAAATAATGGACAAGGATAATTAAATAAATTAAGAAATTTATTTAATTATGAGAGACATTAGATAATTAGTGACGCTTTTAAATAAATAAATAAAATTTATTTATTTAAATAATCAAGAGGAATAAAAGATATGAATTAATTAAATAATTATGAATTATTTAATTAATAGTTGAATTTAGACTATAGACGAAATATGATAAGACATAAAAATATGGTTTGTGAGTCTAGGCCATTTTTCTGTGTCTACACATATATATCAAATACACAAAGAAGAACATATACCCAATACAGAGATTCAGTCACTTTAATTCAAACCAAAGAAATAACCAAAGGAAATTATAGACCAATAAACAAACATTCCAATTATCAAAAACTATGACCAAGGGTTTACTTACCAAATCTTGAAACTGACTTGACTTAACTCTACTAAACTAGGATGTGAATATGTGACAGTTCAACTAGGTACATTAGGGGTTACCATACCAAACTCCTCTCCTAGGTGATACTTCCCCTCTCTTCCTTATGAGAGCTCAATTTTTTCCTACATCCAACTTAGTTCATCACAAAAGAAGTTAGTCGATAACATAACATTCATATTCATCATATTCCAGCATTTAAAGCATTCATATTAGATTACATATTCATTCATCATATTTTCCATCAAAATATATAAAACATAATCATGTATTAAAAAATTTTAACTCATTAAAGTAGTAGTAATTGGTCATCTCACAATGGGGTGTAATAGTAGTGAACATGATTTTGCTAACAAGATAGTTGAGAAAAAAAGGTTTGAGACAATCAAATATAGTTTGAAGAGTGGAGGTGAAGGTTTTAGATGTGAGTTGGTTACAAGAGAGGTAAGTATTGCTAATTTTATTTTTTATTTTAAGAAAAATATTTTCTAGAAGTATGCAAGTCATAGCCACAAGTCTTAGTAGCTGGATTGACAATTCAGGATGCATAAGGACTCTTTACCAATTGAAACTATTATACTTGTGGTTGATTTTGCTAAAAATTACACATTGCAACCACAAAATGAGGTACAATCACAATATTATAATTCTATTCAAATTGCTATTTTTTTCCGCATAACCTATAGACATGCCCCTAATAGTACAAAAGAGGATAGGAAGATAATCAAGGAGTACCATTTTTTCATGAGTGATGATAGATCGCATTCATCTGAATTTGTGCAACATTGTTTTAAAAAAAAATTTGAGTTCTTGTAGGAAAAATTTATTGCAATGGATCAACATCTCATCTGGTCAGATAACTACATGGTGTAATTCAAGAATTCTCATATGTTTTATTGGTTGAGCAGGATGCATGTACAGAGGGGTGTACCACATAGTTGGAGTTTTTTTAAGTTGGGCATGGAAAAGGCAAGCATGATGGTGTAGGTGCATGTGTGAAGAGAGCTCTATTTAAGGAACAAATGAAGATTAGAGGTGGCACAAAATTCAATGATGCACATTCTATTGTTGATTGGTGTAGTTATGCATTATCACGAGGAAGGAAACTGGATTCACAAGTGTGCAGGTTCTTTTGGTTGGTTGATGAGGGAACAATGGGAGAGAAATTAGAATGTCGGACAATTATAGAATCTTCAAAGATGCATTCATTTAAAATCTCAAATGTAGGTGCATGAACCATATGGACATGAGAGTTGGCTTGTTTTTGTCAAAGTTGTATTCAGTGTGATTGGGATCAATGTGAGTCAAGTGAGTGGGTAGATACATGGATTCCATAGTATCTAACCCTTTTATCTACAACACAATCCTCTTTAGAATATGAAATAGAAAGTTAACTTGACTATGACCGTCTTTTAGATATTGCAACCATGGCATGTCTATGCAGTTGTTGCACCACAGGGGAATGAAGAGGATTCAAACTATTGGTTGGCATGATGTGTACAACTAAAGAAGAAGCTAACACAATAAATGATAGGTGATGATGGGTTCATGTATCCTATAGGTTCAATTGTTGTTTTCAGAACATGGTTAAAAACGTATATGATTAGAAAGAATGACATGAATACATTTGAAGACTATGAGAAACACAAAACCATTCTCATGTATTCATACATTGTTATAGCAACAAATGTTAAGTTATCAAGACATCATGCCACACCAAGAATAAAGGAACTATAGAAAATTAGTAGTGTTGATCATGATGCAATATTTGATACATTAAAGGTAAGGGATGACCCTTGAGGCACACTTGATTAGTAGATCATTTGTTGTATGGGATAGGTATGATATTGCCCATCTTATTTTGATTCATGTTATTTCTATGGGTTGGATTAAAATTACATTAAAGTTTTGCATAAAAATTAATTAATATGTAAAAATATAGGGTTTTTTGGAGAATAAAGGTATATTTTCAAGTGATTCAGATCAAAACATCCATGGTAGATCATGTACATCAATATATTTTCAAGGTACATATTTAATTTGATAGATTTTTTAGTTCAAACTTTGTAGTTCATGTTTCTTATGCTCAAAAGGTTGTCTCTATTTATATGCGGGTTCTTCTTTGACCCCATTTCTAATGAGTATTCTCAAATCTTCTTAATTGCTCAATTTTTGAAGGTATTATTGCTTATTTAGAAAGATGGCATGCCTAGGTATTGACTGTTATATTTGTCTCCCTAGAAAGAGCACCCTAGAATGATCAAATAACTTTAGAAATGAAAAGAGACCTTCCCTAGTATTTAACTGTGTACCTTGACATGTCCACACTGCCTATTCATCAAAATTACTAAATTTTTTACATTTTTTGCTCTTAAGGCTCTTTAGAGACTACCCCAAAAAGAGCACCTTAGAATGATTAGGTGACTTGGGAAATGAAAAGAGGCATTCCCTAGTATTTACCTACCTACCTCGATGTGTCCACAATGCTCATTCGTTAAAATTACTAAAAAGATAATTTTTCGCTCTAAAGGCTCTTTAGAGACTACCCCAGAAAGAGCACCCCAAAACAATCACATGACTTGGGAAATGAAAAGAGACCTTCCTTAGTATTTACCTACCTATCTTGACATGTCCATGCTGCCCATTTATCAAAAATATTAAAAACTTAACAATTTTGCATTTTTGCTCTTACAACACTTTCAAGACTACCTTAGATTAGTGTACTCTAGAATCACGGGGGAACTTGGGTGACAAAATGAGGCCTTTCATAGTGTTTTACTACCTACCTTGACATGTTGGTATAGTTGGTTTTGCTCCATTATGCACAAAAAAAATAAAAATTCCTCTTTCCATTTTTTGCATTACTTTCCACTGACAATTTTTGCAAGAATGCATTTGACACTAGAACACACAAACAATGTTGAGTTGACCCAAACTGAGAGAGGTTGGTTTGAATGGATTCAATATCTACCTACAGGTCTAGACAAAGCATTCATATGTGCCATGAGCTTCTAGAACAACTTCGTCAAATTTTGACATTTTTGTCTTTTAGGGCTCTTAAGAGACTACCATGGAAAGAGAACCCTAGAATGATCTGATGATTTGGGAAATGAATTCAGGCCTTCCATAGTATTTATCTACCCACCTCGATGTTTCCACACTACCCATTCATCAAAATTACTAAAAACTAATATTTTTGCATGTTATGCTCTTAAGAAACTTTAGAGGAATGATAAAGTGACTTGGGAAACAAAGAGATACATTCCCTAGTATTTACCTACCTACCTCGATGTTTTTGTGCTGCCTCTTTGTCAAAAATACTTAAAATTTAACAATTTTATATTTTTTTCTCTTAAGACACTTTTAAGACTATCTCAAATTAGTGCACTCCATAATCGTGGGGGGAATTAGGCAACAAAAGGATGAATTTTTTAGCATTTGACTACCCCCTTGACATGTTAGTATAGTTGGTTTCACTCCATTATGCACAACATAAAACAAAAAATGCTTCTTTCCATTTCTTGCACTGCTTTCCATTGATATGTTTTGCAAGAATGCATTTGACACTGAAACACACAAACAGTGTTGAGTTGACCCAAATTGAGAGAGGTTGGTTTGAAGGGATTCAATATCCACCTATAATTCTAGACAAGGTATTCCTACATGTCATGAGCTCTTAGAACGACTTCGTCAAAGTTTGATGATTTTTGGCTTTTAGGGCTCTTAAGAGACTACCCCAGAAAGAGCACCCCGGAATAATCGAGTGACTTGGGAAATTAAAAGAGATCTTCCATAGTATTTACCTATCTACATCGATGTGTCCATGTTTCCCCTTTATCAAAATTACTAAATTTTTTATAATTTTTGTATTTTTCAATATTCATGTTTAATTTTAACTATTGTTGAGTCAATATTAGATTCAAGTTTATGTTTCTTAACAATTCTTAACAAATGTAGGTCATTTTTGTTGACAATACGATTGTGTCAACAAGAAATTCAAAACAAAAGTTATAACATTTTACTTCAACATTGAGGACACATTCAAGGTAATTCATAAGGAGGTATCTTATTCATATACTTTAATCTCTTGTTTTATAATTTTGTATTTGATTTCAAATAATGACCAGTTTACTTTATTTTTCACATTTTTAACAATCCACTTTTCTAATATTTATATGCAAGCATTTCTCAACATAAGATTTGATTAGGACATGAGGTTTGATTTCAATGCATCCAACATTGGAGTTCATGTTGCTTTCATTGTTCAATTACTTTTACACGGTGTTTTTTTTTTTGTTTTTAATATTTTGTAATATTGCAATGTAGGTGTCTATGAGAGTAGCAATGATTTCAGATGTGTGTTATGGAGAGAGGATATTAGGGAGGACTTATCATTTGTGTATCTATGTTAGCTTGATAGCAAGATGCATCGATGTATTTGTACATGAGGACATCAATAAAATTATTTGTCATTATTAGTTGTATTGATGGTTATGATGGTTAAACAATGATATGAGATGTATTTGTACATGAGGACATGCAAAATATGATATACAATCATTATTGGTTATGTTGATGGTTATATTGACCTTCTTTCTTACTAGAAAATCTCCTAGAATCATTGGTCTCATATTCATAGGCCTACTTTCAAATATTTTGACTTCCCAAGGTTTTACAAATATCTCATTCTTATTATCTTATTTTGAAACAAGACTTCTCACTTTTTTTTCGTTTCTTATATTTTTTCTCACTTTATTTAACTCAATTTTAAAACACTCTCTTTCTTGATTATCTGTACATTACCTTGAGTGCTTTGGCTTGTGTTGTTCATATTGGTAGATCATTGTAAACTCATATTTTTATATTTCTATAGGGTGGTAAATTTTGTAAAGCTTGATTTCACTCAATCATAGCATATCATATCATATTTAGTACTTTGAATCACATTGCTTCCATAAAATCATACCATAGTTTTTGCATCACATAGCTTGCATGCTAGACATATTATAAATTTCATAGTTTTATATTATTTCCATGCAAACTATCTTTTTCATTTTTCTATTTGTGAAACTTATTCCTTGTCTTATTAAAAGCATGGAAATTATTGATCTTGTATTAGTAAAAAAATTACAAGGAAGGTCATTTAGTAAATATTTCTATTCCTAGGTTCATTCATCTTATCAAGAGAAAAAAATAAGATA